>WNGS01000337.1:5188818-5199287 GCA_020271785.1 Procambarus virginalis | reverse complement strand
AAAAGTGAGTTAATCAAGTATATTTAACATGATAAGTATCATAATTCAAGCAATTTAACTTAATGTTCACTGTGTCAGGATTACTATACAATGTGAGTCTATACACAAGACCTTGAGGACACTACAGCTATCTGCCCTGATAATCACACAACACCTTAAGTTTGGAAAACATGAAATAAGCAACCTTCACGTTCAACTCACCAAGGACTGAGCCTAATCTGGATAGAGAGGAGGTGGAGGGGGTTGAGAAGCAGAGTCCCCACCCAGCCGAATCGCGAGCAGATTCTATTTTCAATTACTTAATTTTTTAGCCTGAGTGCGCATACGAGCGAAAAGCGACGTAATTTGTATGAGAACGGGTTGTTCATGCGGAGGACCTCATTGAAACTTTTAAAATACTGAACAATTTGGAGGATGTTCCTCCTCCAATTTCTTCAAAATGTCAGATTAAACACAAACAAGGAGCAACGGTTTCAAGCTCGACAAGCCACAATGTAGGACTGATAACAGGAGATGCTTTTTAATCCACAGGGTTATAAACCCATGGAACAACCTACCCGCCGAAGCCGTAAATGCCAATACTTTGTTAACTTTTAAGGACCAACTGGAAAAAATCACCAAGGCAAATAGGGGTACCTTCGACAATCCGCCGGCTTCCTGTTCTCGTTGAGGGCCACTAGTGTTAGTGGCCCTCATGTAAATCAAGAAAGCTGGGAAAATACTAAATATTCACGGAAGGAATGGACTCCCTCCCACATTGGAATCTGTGGAAATGAACGAGATGTGCAGGCTGCCGAGGGCGCTGGAGGCCATTTTGAATACTTCATACCCAAAACACTTCTAAATTTTAGAGATGTTATCAGGCAACATCACCGTGACAATGTAACTGAGGAAAGGAAAACAGAAGAACAAATTAGTGAATTTGTACGCTGATACAATGTGGTTGCAGCTGGCAATCCCAATCATTATGAACGAAGAGGAGGTGGCCGCCGGAAATAATCAGTAATAGTGATATTTGGGATGGAAACAACAGCTGAGCAGTGGAGCTGCAGAATCTGTGATGAGAGTGACGGACACCGCCTGGACCACCTGAGAGATTATGTCAGTCTAAGAGATATTAGAAATATTTATAAAATAATAATCCTTACATTGTTTGAGTTAGGAAAACACTATTTGTCAAATATAGAAAATGTTCTTAAATAGTCCCCCCACTTTGCACCCACAAGATAACTATGTTTAGGGGTTGGCAAATGTCAATTTTCATGTTTGATAAACTGTTCATTTTAGACAGTTAAGCAAGCCCCAGCTGTGTCTGGGTACAAGTGACAGGATGAAGAACCCAGTAGGTTTTCTTCCTATTAGGGATGTTATACATGCTGCTATAGCGGTATGTACACTTACAGGATAAGTGACGCTGATCAATAAACTCACCCGACAGGGTAAACTAAAAATAAAAAGTTATTATACAGTGTATTTAATGTTCTCAGAGGGGCGGGATCCAATACACACGGAGAGCGCCAGTCCGCCAGTCTTGTCAAAACGTATACCTCCTCTATGTGCCAAAAACGTATAGCTCGTCTACAGTGCGATAACGTATTTCTTTCTGTACAGTAGCAAAACATATTTCTTCCCATATAATGCTTTAAGGTATACTTTCTGTACAAATTCAGAACGTATAGCTAGCTTCCTGTATAATGACGAAAAAAAAACCTGTGGTCGGTGTACTGTTTAAAAACAATACACAATGATCTGGAGTGAATATTTAATGACCTTCATGAAACTCTTCCATCATATGGCATGTCTTGGGGCATTAATTAATCTGTTCAGGTAATACTTCCCTACCTTTGTGGCGAGCTGTGCGAGGCTGTGAGGGTCGCCTGGTACAACGTGAAGCCTCGCCCGCTGGCTCCCCTGGCTCCCTGCTCACTCTATCACTTTTATCTACAGGATTCAGAGTCCGGGACTTTTCTCTGGTGTTGTATGTTTTTCTCTCATTGTTTACTCTTCTTGATAACATTATGCACACAAAAACACTTCCAATTAAGGAGGGACAATGCTGACGTGACTTCTGCACAAGTATCTATCACATTAAAATTATAGTCATTTGCACGTTTTTCTTATTTACAAAGCACGAATTGATTATTAAAAGCTTGACTGTCAGCTAGGGAAGCACAGCTGTACACACTACTGCTCTAAGTACCAGGGAGGTGGTGAAGGTCCACTGCAGTAAGCACATTAGGCTACTGAATACGTTTGACTGCATGATCAACACCACCCCATCCTTGTCTAAACGTTTTGTGTTTATGGGAGTCTGGTGCGAAACGTTTAGGCTTGCGGCGTGATCAACGGGAAGTCATACATATAGAGAAGATTGGGCCGATATAACATTCATACAAACCATCACCACCAACACATTCACAACCCATAACCCTCACTACCAACACATTAACATAACCCATCACCACCAACACATTCATAACCCATCACTACCAACACATTAACTACCCCATCACCACCAACACATTACATACCCATCACCACCAACACATTACATAACCCATCACCACCAACACATTAACATAACCCATCACCAACAACACATTACATAACCCATCACCAACACACATTAACACAACCCTCATCACCACCCACATTAACATAACCCATCACCACCAACACATTAACAAACCCATCACCACCAACACATAACATAACCCATCACACCAACACATTAACATAACCCATCCACCACCAACACATTAACATAACCCATCACCAACAACACATTAACACAACCCATCACCACCAACACATTAACATAACCCATCACCACAACACATTAACATAACCCATCACCACCAACACTTAACATACCCCATCACCACCACACATTAACTAACCCATCACCACCAACACATTAACATAACCCATCACCACCAACACATTAACATAACCCATCACCACCAACACATTAACATAACCCATCACCACACACTGACATACCCATCACCACAACACATTAACATAACCCATCACCACCAACACATACCATACCCCATCACCACAACACCCCCATTACCATCAACTCACCTAAACACCCCATCGCCACAAGCACAGCTCTAGAGGTAGAAGAAATAGAGGGGGCTAATCACAACATCCTGAGGGGAAATATTCATGATGGACAAGAACAGCGTCTTAAAACGGAGAGAAATTAAGACAAGAAGACTTAGCTGGAAGTAGGAATTTGCCGAAGAAATTTAAGGAAATTTAAAGTGGTCAACAAGTACTGTAAAGTGCACTGAAAGAAGAAGTTGTGGAAGCCAATTCCTTCCACAACTTTAAATTAAAGCCAAATAGATAGAAATTTGAACGTCAGAGTAGCTAAGTTCTGACGCAACATGTACAACAAGACTTGTAGGCGGGGCATAAAGAGCTAGATCTCAACCCTACTCGTAGTCACTGACAGTAGGTACCCCCCCACCCCCCACCCCTAGAGCTCACACCCAGGAGCCCTTCCAAAAGAAGTCACCCACATGACCTGTGGATCGTCTTCCAAAGTTTAATTAAAAATTCCTGGGCTAGTCTTAGTCAGCTAGTTTCAAGTAGGTGATATTTCTTGATCATCTTGTCAAACATTGTTAAGGAATTAGACCCCAGATTATTATGTGTAAACCCAGGGACCTACCCCTTTCGGCCAGGTCAGAGGTCAGCCACACTCCCGTACTAATAATTCCCCTCCTTGAAGAGGTGCATGGTAGTTGTCATACATAAGAACAAAGGTAACTGCTGAAGGCCTATTGGCTCATACGATTCAATTTCTTTCTTTATTATGCCCCCATACCCATCCCTGGGCGGTGGTGTAAAGGAATATACGAGGCAGCTCATTTCGAGTGTTTGTGCACGTGGGGGCAGCCTCAATGTAGGTTAGCAAGAGCAAATTTCCCTCCCCCCTTTTTCTCTCAGCTGATAGGGGGTGTGGCAGTCAGGGCCGTGTATATATGCCCTGTAGGGAAGTTAGAGAGATCAGGCTAACCATAGCCTGTGCTTCTTGCCCCCCGCTCCTGTGCCAAGTAAGTTACGGGCTCACCATAGCCCGTGCTACTTGGAACTTGTTCTGAGTAGCTGAATCTATAACAACAACAAGTTAGAGAGATAGAGTGTGCGGATACTAGGGTCGAGAGCAGGTCTGTAAGAACATCATACAGCCAGGGAAAGGCAGAGTGAATCCACCGCATCGAGAGGCAGTGTCTTAAGGTAAAGTGTGATCTCGGATGGTATTGTTCCTTGTCTAAATTACATAATATTTGCCAGTGTTAGAGTAGGGAGTTATAGTTGGTGAATATCATATTTTTTTTTCTCAATAAACTCACGTTAAACTTTCCATCTGTGTCAATTGTTGATCCTCTTATCCTTCGTGTATAGTTTTTTTAACAACCGGCCCGTAATTAATGCCAGTTAAAGAAAGAGGACTCACCAAGTCAAGCAATGTTTCTTGCCTCATTGCTTGATATAGCTAATGGACAAGGCAGGAGGTGGCAGCTTAGTTAATTACTCGGTAAGTATATTAGTCTAGCTATTAACAGTATACGTCCTAGGATACATTCAATATTTAGTTGTACAATGGTCAGCAGGCCAGCGTTACAACAGAAGTGCAATGTCACACATGCACCAAACACCACATGGTGGCCCAACATCCAACATGGCGGCCCACCATCCAACTCATGGCGAACCCACCATCCAACATGAGCGGCCCACCATCCCACATGGCAGCCCACCATCCCACATGGCGACCCACCATCCCACATGGCGACCCACCATCCCACATGGCGATCCACCATCCCACTTGGCGGCCCACCATCCCACATGGCGATCCACCATCCCACTTGGCGGCCCACCATCCCACCTGGCGGCCCACCATCCCACATGGCAGCCCACCATCCCACATGGCGACCCACCATCCCACATGGCGGCCTATGTGCAATAAATGCAATCCCACTCATATACATGTCCAACTCACGCTTGAAACATCAAGGTACCCCACCTCCACCAAATTACGGGGTAATTGGTTCCAAAGAAAGACAGTTCCCAAAATCAGAAAGAAAAAGTTCTGGGAGTATGTATGTAATCAAACCTGACACTTGAAGAATACAAACAGAATGTCTGCAGCACATGGAAAACTGGGAAATGTTTGAGTAGCCTTGAGGAGCCTAGACATGGATAAACTCGAGGAATTTAAGTATTTTCACTGATTGGCCAGAACTTAGAGACGAAGTCAGGGAGCTAAACTTGAAACTTACATTCACATTTAGGCGAGAACAATAATAAGTTTTCAAAAGTAAATATGGGGAGATGAGGAATCAGGTCGAGGGTAATTGTATTATATCACAACAGACAGCTATAGAAGAACGGGGCTTGGGAGTTAGCGTTCGACTCTTCAAGCACGTGTAAACAGACAATACGACGGACCGTAACTTGATACGAGCAACAGAGCAGCATCCGGTTACACCAGGCTCCGGATAAAAAACGAACCCGACATGGCTAAGCCATGCGGAGCGTCCAGCGCCGTAGGCCAGATCACATGCGATACAATCCCTTAGCGCCTTTTCGCATGTTATAGGGTCCGGTGGCGAAGTGGTCAGCACAGTCGGGTCACAGCCGAAAGACCCCGGGTTCGTTTCCTTTCACTTAATGCCTCGGTTTATTTAGTTGTAAATAGGTACCTGGGAGGTCGACAACTGACGTGCGTTACAGCCAGGGGGAAGGTCAAAGAAGAAGTTGTTAAACACATACGGCAAAATCTTACTGAAGCGACCATACGAGTCATAAATACTCATACTCCGCCCAAGTAAAACGAAACAGCAGGCCAGATTTCATGATTCTACACGATGGGCCTTGACTAAGACCTTCCACCTCCTGTGATAAGAGTCGGGCACTCGTAAAATAACGATAACAAGTATTAACACGTTACCACATTGCCAGGTATTGGTGCTTCAAGCCATAGGCGTCTCTTGGTCTCGTACAGTGCATAAAAGTTTGGAGTAAATGACTAAACTAAAGCCCAATGGCAAGGCTGGTGCAGCATACACTGAAATTAGGAATAATGGCTTTCAAAACGCAAGTGAAGAAAAACACGCATTGAGAACTATGCTTCTTCAACGCAAGCAGAACTAACGACCGTTGTCATGGCGTTAAGGTTCCTCGAAACACTAACGGTGCAGTGATCTGCAATGATTCAAAAGCAGCACTACAAACCCTTAATAAAAATCGGGCAGAAAACCTTGCCCATAGTTGCTGAAATCAAGAGAGCTGTGAGGGTACTAACCAATCAGGGAAGAGTCGTCAAATTTCTGTGGATCCCCTCCCATGTTGGAATCTGTGAAAATGAACGAGCAGATGTGTTGGCTGTTGAGGGCGCTGAAGGAGACCATACTGAATATTTCATACCTAAGACTCTTCTACAAATTAGTTATTATCGGGCAACATTACCGTGACAAGGTAACTGAGGGAAGGAGGACAGAAGCACAAACTAATGAATCTGTACGTGGGTACAATGTTGTTGCAGCTGGCAATCCTAATCATTATGGACGAAGAGGAGGTGGCCGCGGGAGAGAATGAGTAATAGCAAGAATTCGTTTCGGATACAAATATCCATGGCGATTCAGGATGGAAACAGGAGCAGAGTTGTAAAATTTGCGGTGAGAGTGACGGACACCGCCTTGAACACTACCTGAGAGAATGTGACCATCTAAGAGACATTAGAAATGTGTGTAGTATAGTAAACCCCCACATTGTTTGAGTTAGGAAAATACTATCTGCCAAATATAAATGCTGTTTTCAAAAGATTTCTCCATTTTGCACCCGGAAGATAACGTAAGTTTTTAAGAGTTAACAAATGTTATTCTTCTTGTTTGCTAAGCTGTTCACTTGTGACAGTTAAGCAAGTCCCAGCTGTGTTTAGGTACAAGTGACAGGATGAACAACCCAGCGAGTTTTCTTCCTATTAGTGGGGGGGGGGGGGGGGTTGTACATGCTGCTATGGCGGTATGTCCACTCACAGTATGAGTGGCGCTGCCCAATAAACTCGCCCCTCGAGGCAAAACTTAAACTTAAAAAAACTTGAGTGCTGAAATCAGCTATGCAGTAAACTGAGAACATTGCAAAGATTTCTTAATGTTCATTTCAGAAAATAGTTACTCAACAATACATGTTTTTCAAAGCAGACATAATCCCAGATATTAATAAAATGTACCAGCATTAACACTTGAAAATATTTTCCTCAAAACAGAATCACACTGTAGCTTAATTATTTCTGATAACTGATGAAGATTAAGCCACCCAAGAGGTGGCACGGGCATGAATAGCCCGTAATTAATTATTTCTAACTGAAGAAAGTCTATTACTTCATTTCTCTCGGAATTCTCATTATCTGCCGATGTAGACTTGACCAAATGTAAACTGTGTCAAGAAAATTATTCGCACACCCTCCGTCACTTATGTGATGGACTGCGAAAAGATACGTGAATTGAGAGAATTCTATAACCAATGTTCCAACGATGTGTAAATATTTCATTCAAAATTATCTACCAGAAATTTTAGCCAAATATCCCCAGTTTGCTAACTGTAGGTAGTAACTGAGTGATTGTAACCTATCCACCGCTGCCCACTGGATGGGAGGCGGTGTGCAGGACAAACATATCAATTGTGACACTAGCTCTCCACACATGTCAGTTGCTTAATTTAGAACCTGTATTTGAGGTCGATCTCTAACCCATTGTTGATGTGACGACTTATACTGAATTTTGTAACTAGCTCATCAAGATTGTAACTTGCTTAGCTAAATGAATTGTGGGGTTCAGTCCCTGAGCCCATTATGTGCCTCTGTAACCCTTTCCACTACCGCCCACAAGATGGGTATGGGGTGCATAATAAATGAGGTATACTTCATTAACAACAATAGAAAATGAGTTCCGAAAAAAAGAAATCTTTCTCGAGAAATTTAAAATTGGTAATGTTTTACCTGAATTTACTTGAGGGTCATTAATACTAGTGGCCTCGACGAGGACAGGTAGCTGGCGTCTTGTCACAGGTCCCCTCTCTTGCCTGGATGATCTTTTCTATACAAAACAAATATTTATTCAGGTAAAGTACATACATACAAGGTGAGATACAAAACGTTGATTTTAAAACCAAGCAGTTTTGGCGTATACGGCTTCGGCGGGAAGGCGGTTCCACGGGTTTACAGCCCAATGGGTGACAAAAGCATCTATTTTCTGTCCTACATTGTGGCTCGTTGAGCTTGAACCCTTTGCTCCTCGTTTGTGTTACATTTGACCTTTTAAAGAGTGTCGGGAGTTACATCGTCCAAATTGTTTAGTATTTTGAAGGTTTCTATTAAATCTGCCCTACCATGCCTTGTCCGCAGTGTTTTTAGCCCAGTGATCCTCAACCGTTCCTGATAGGAGAGATGACTAAGTTCTGGTAAGATTTTTGCTGCCCGGTGTTACCTTCTCCAGAGCAGCTATGTCTTTCTGGAGATGAGGTCTCCATGCTTGGATGCAATAATCCAGATGGGGGCGCACCAAAGACTTCGCCCGAAACGCTATGCGTATTCGTGGCTATAGGTATTGTATGTACTAGCTCTATCTATAAATCCAACATTATGTTTGTAACTCATCACCTATCAGAGGCTACAGTTAAGAACTGACTCTCAGTAAATCCTCCCCGGCGAGGATACGAACCCAGGACAAAACGCTCGCGAAACACCAGTGTATAATAACACTAAATATATAGCTCTTGAAATAGAACATTCTCTGTAACTATAATGTGTGACATTGTAACTATAAGGTGTGAAGGATAGATGAAATAGTTTATGTAATAATCTAAGATGAGGTCTGATAAAGACCTTTTGTGCCCTCTGTAATGCTTTTGTGCTACCACTCACAGGATGAGTATATGCTATGCACAATAAACTAGCCGCCTCCGGCGGCAACAATCAATCGAAACACCAGGCGAATGTCTTAACCACTACACCACGGGTTTAGCTGGAAGTTCATATTAGTCAAATGGAAATTATATGTTAATTAGCTCAAATGAGATTTCAGTTATTTAGCTTAAAGACCATTAGATTGCTGGGGTTTATTAGCTGAATCCATTATATGACTTACCTTTCTGCCACTCACCCACAGGACGGGATCAATTAAGAAAGCCTTAAAAATGTTTGAAATGAGCTGTTCTTGTGTAGCATCACAATTGTAACAATTTGTGGTTTCAGTAATTTAATGTATATTTAAAATTTGACCTATGTGTTAGATAACTTATTTAAATATATATACCCTCATCACTTCCTATTTCTGAGACTTTGAAGTTTCGGGAGGCGGCGATGTGGTGGGCGGAGGGACGCTGCCCAGACTCCAACACCTCTATTTTCAAGTTGAGAGGCTTGTCCTCGGTCGCCTCCCTGCTCTCTTCGCTGCTGGGCACCAGGGAAGTATCGTCTTCAATCTCCTCGATCCCTGATCCCCCAGGACTAAACCTAATGCCATAGTCGGTGAGCACACTGTTGATGTAATCGTCGTAGGCGGGGTCCGTATATTCCGAGGGATTAGAAGAAATCTGCGACCCACTGGAGTATACACCCGCCATTCTCGTCTTGGGCTCATGGTATATCTATACTGCTGTCATTGATGACAGGCGGGGCCAAACACCTGAACTCAACACACTCAAACAATTATAGGAGAGTACAAGAAATGTTTCATATGTATATCTTGTACAAACTCTCTTATGTGTTTACATATGAATTTATAACGTTTATTCATAAAAATTATTATATTTTCACAAAATCATTTATATCAGGTTGGTCAGTGAGTAACGATCAGAGGTCTGGGCTGAGTCAGGCGCGGGTCGGCTGGTTGCAGGCTGTCGCCACCTGCAACATTCCAAGGCTGCCGGAAAAGACAGCCACCGTCGCCCGTATTGTACTGGTCATACTACTTCCAGGTTACTAGTAACACAGGTGCGAACGTTCACCACCACGCAGTAGAGGCACACTAGCCCGCGTGGACAGCCAGCCTCTTGGGCGGGTGATGGACAAAACGTTTTGGTTAGACTGGGAACGTACGTATTGCCAGAGGTTACCATATTATTGCCTAACACTTCAATAATCCACCCGACTATAAGACTAGTTTGGTATCTTAGCACTGATCACCATTGACCTGCATAAGTCCACTTATAGTCATGATGATAAACAAGGAAAATAGTTTCTATAGTAATTCATGAATGTGAAGGAAGCTGATCAGAACGTTCACTGCAGGGACATTTTTGTTTAGTATTTTAAAATGTTAAATAATTATTCGTATCACCATTAACTTTTTTCGTTAATAATAGCTCTCATATCTAGTTGCTATTAACAGTCATTATTACTGAATAATGAGTACAGGTACGGATTGCTACATATGTTTCTGAGATCGAGC
>WNGS01000337.1:5175749-5188793 GCA_020271785.1 Procambarus virginalis | reverse complement strand
GAAACACATTGAAAAAAGTACTAAAATTTAATGAACTGGAAACTATAGAGCAAAATAATATAAAATATATAAGTAGCAGCAAATAAACACGAAACAGAGTTGGCATAAGAAGGCGGAGGAGAGAGGTGTTATGTGCATCATGTGGACAAACAGTAAGAGCATGTGGGAAGGGGCAGGGAGGCGCCTGATGGGTGAACGTTCACTCATAATCTTGGTGAGTGAGGGATGCATGGGAAGTGGGAGGGTAAAGGGCCTCACAGTTAAGGTAGGGCAGAATGCAAGTTAGCAGGTAACTGTGTGAAGTTATAAATAGATGTAAGATTAAAGCTGGGGTGCCTGCTGGGGGTGCGGAGTGCCTGTCTGGGGGTGGGGGGCGGGGTTCCAGCTAGGGGAAGGGGTGCCAGCTAGGGGGAGGGGTGCCGCTGGGGGTGTCGGAGTGCCGTCTGGTGGGGCGTGTGCTGGTGACGTGTTCCAGTAGGGAGGGTCTAGGGGGACGGTCCACGGAGGGGTGCCGGCTGGGGGGGCGAGTGGTTCCAGGCTAGGGAGGGTGGGGTATGGGTCGGCCTGCTGGGGGGGTGCGGAGTGCGTCGGGGGGGGGCGGCGTGGAGGTTCCACTAGGGGTGAGGGGGTGCAGCTGGGACGGGGGGTAGCGTGGGAGGTGCCGTGCTGGGGGAGGGGGTTTCCAGCTAGGGAAGGAGGAGTTGCCGGCTGGGGGACGGGGTTCCAGCTTAGGGGGAGGGGTGCCGGCTGGGGCACCAGAGTTGACATGTCCTCTATTTCTCAGAGGTCAAATAGCTATTTGTAATTGGGATAGCTCTTCCTAAGATGTTTGTGCAATTTAACTTCAGTTACAATATTCAATCAATCTGGATTATTCAGTACGACAGAGGTTAATGTTATAACTTAAACTTTGCTAAGTAACTCGGTAAGCTATGCGGAACAATACAATCTGGGCTCCTGGAGAGAGGAGCATCTGAGAGAGAAAAAAATCAGTGTGGTTTGAGTAGCAGCTAGGGCAGGTGGCCTCCCCATCATCGGCCTCCCGACAGCACGAACACCCTAGCTGGTCGCCCAAGGTAAAGTTGCTTGGAGTTTCTTAGGGATAGTCCACTCATTGCCTCAAATGTTCACTTAGGGAGTGTTCAGTTAGGGAGTGCTCAATTATTTAGATTTTGCTTAATTTTTGAATAAATTAATTAGTTAATGTGCATTTTTTTATTTCCATTTTCTTTGTATTTTTGTGAAATTGTCCTTGTCACGGGGTCTCCACGTGGCCGAGTTGAGGTGGACGCCTATGCTCCTCGAATCCGAGTATATCATTCACATCCAATCAGGATTATCATCCCTGTTGATTTTAATTAACTCCACACATAAGATCCAAGGTATTTAGGTTTACTAGTGGGGATCAAGCCCCAAGGTTGGTTGTTTAGCGTGATCGAATCAGATCTCGATCATTGCTCATTTTGGTTACTGATCTGGTGGTGGCGGCGGAAAGGAGATCCTAGAAATTATGCTAGAAGTCTATTTTCACGTCATACGGGTTGTAGATCTCAAGTCGGTAAATCGTCTTGAGACCACGTGGCGTGGAGTCGGCTCGAGTAAAAGTCTTGGGGTCCCTTGGTTAAGTACCCTAGCTAGTTAAGTTATAACAATTAACCTCTGTCGTACCGAATTATCCAGATTGATTGAATATTGTAACTGAAGTTAAATTGCACAAACATCTTAAGGAAGAGCTATTCCCAATTACAAAATAGCTATTTGACCTCTGAGAAATAGAGGACATGTCAACTCTGGTGACCTGTGAACTCTTAGGTCACTCCGCCTCACAGCCTAGTTCTTGCTCGTGACGTCACTGATGGTGACTTAAACTCCTTCTTCTAATAATTAGAATACTCTTGATATTATGAACAGTAGTACTATACAATACCATTTGACTGCAAAATGAATGAAGGCTAATTCCTCTAAATAAGTGAATACTGTAGAATGATTCCTTATGAAACTTGTGAACAAAGGTGGTTATTTTCACCACGAATTCTCTGGGGACAGGTCCCGAGGTCGCCATGCGGTCCAGCTTCCCATTCTCCTTGTAACTAAACATTCTGGAATCTTCTGGATAATTCTTACAACAAACCCAGTTTGTTACATGGCCCAGCCAAGCTACACACCAACACTGACAGGTGGCCCAGCCAAGCTACACACCAACACTGACAGGTGGCCCAGCCAAGCTACACACCAACACTGACAGTGGCCCAGCCAAGCTACACACCAACACTGACAGTGGCCCAGCCAAGCTACACACCAACACTGACAGTGGCCCAGCCAAGCTACACACCAACACTGACAGTGCCCAGCCAAGCTACACACCAGCACTGACAGGTGGCCCAGCCAAGCTACACACCAACACTGACAGGTGGCCCAGCCAAACTACACACCAGCACTGACAGGTGGCCCAGCCAAGCTACACACCAACACTGACAGGTGGCCCAGCCAAGCTACACACCAACACTGACAGGTGGCCCAGCCAGCTACACACCAACACTGACAGTGCCCAGCCAAGCTACACACCACACTGACAGGTGGCCCAGCCAAGCTACACACAACACTGACAGGTGGCCCAGCCAAGCTACACACCAACACTGACAGGTGGCCCAGCCAAGCTATGCACCAACACTGACAGGTGGCCCAGCCAAGCTATGCACCAACACTGACAGTGGCCCAGCCAAGCTATGCACCAACACTGACAGGTGGCCCAGCCAAGCTACACACCAACACTGACAGGTGGCCCAGCCAAGCTACCACCAACACTGACAGGTTGGCCCAGCCAGCTACACACACTGACAGGTGGCCCAGCCAAGCTACACACCACACTGCAGTGGCCCAGCCAAGCTACACACCAACACTGACAGTGGCCCAGCCAAGCTACACACCAACACTGACAGTGGCCCAGCCAAGCTACACACCAACACTGACAGTGGCCCAGCCAAGCTACACACCAACACTGACAGTGGCCCAGCCAAGCTACACACCCAACACTGACAGTTGCCCAGCCAAGCTACACCAACACTGACAGTTGCCCAGCCAAGCTATGCACCAACACTGACAAGTGGCCCAGCCCAGCTATGCACTAATAAATACACCGGCGCTATTGACAATATAATTAACTTTCATTATGAAAGTGGACAAATGAATTAATACATTTGAAGGCGGTACAATAGAATTTACAAGGTAAACTAACGACGGTTAAACTAACAATGGTTAAACTAACGATGTAACCATCGTTAGTTTACACATCGAAACTAACAATGTAACCATCGTTAAATGGGTAAACTACATTACCCCTTAAACTGCCAGGACGGAAACTTGCAGTTTCCTTTATTTTTATGTTCTAATGTAATATACTCTCATATTTAGCTCAATATTTTATGCTCATTTGCATCCGAAAATTCGTGTAAACCCACATGTGAGTTTTTAAGATTCGTCCGCAACCTATATATTTTTGGCTTTATAAAGGAAGTACAACCACCATATCACTAAATTAATCTCTATTATAAATCGAACGAACTTTATATTAAACAAATAATAATATTTTTATTACAGTACTTACTTTTTCTTCAAATCCCTGTTCTTCTTAGCGAGGATGGCATTGACCCTTCTCCTCTCCAGCTCCGGGTCGTCGAAGGGCTGCTCCCTCTGGTACACCTTAAGTTTCTTATGTGGTGGCTCGGGCGGGGATGTAGGGGGTGCTGGGGCGGTGACTAGTGCAGAGGGACTTCTAGCCTCGTCTATCGTCAGCCCCACATCTAAGGAGAAACGAACCATGGCTTCCAAACTGCTTTTTCTTTAGGTGAATATATATTATATATCGTACCTAGTAGCCAGAATGCACTTCTCGGCCTACTATGCAGGCCCGTTTTGTCTAATAGGCCGAGTGATTTTCTTTATTTTTAAATATTGTTTCCAATTAGCTTATTTGAGTTATTATTATTACATAATATTAAGAACATAAATTATTGACTTAGTTATGTTAGTTTAGATTAGGTTAAGATAGGTTCGGTTAGGTTAGGTAGGGTTGGTTAGGTTCGGTCATATCTACATTAGCTTTAACTCAAATTAAAAAAAATTAACTCATGCATAGTGAAATGGATAGCTTTATCATTTCATATGAAAAAATGTGAAAAATATATAAATTCAGGAAAACTTGGCTTATTAGGCAAATCGGGCCTTGCACAGTAGGCCAAGTAATATATATATATATTATATATCTATATATATATTATATATATATATATATATATATATATATATATATATATATATATGTCGTACCTAGTAGCCAGAACGCACTTCTCAGCCTACTATGCAAGGCCCGATTTGCCTAATAAGCCAAGTTTTCATGAATTAATTGTTTTTCGACTACCTAACCTACCTAACCTAACCTAACCTAACTTTTTCGGCTACCTAACGTAACCTAACCTATAAAGATAGGTTAGGTTAGGTTAGGTAGGGTTTGGTTAGGTTCGGCCATATAACTACGTTAATTTAACTCCAATAAAAAAAATTGACTTCATACATAATGAAATGGGTAGCTTTATCATTTCATAAGAAAAAAATTAGTGAAATATATTAATTCATGAAAACTTGGCTTATTAGGCAAATCGGGCGTTGCATAGTAGGCCGAGTACGACGTTCTGGCTACTAGGTACGACATATATATATATATATATATATTATATATATATATATATTATATATATATATATTATATATATATATATATATATTACGAGGGTCTGAAAATTGCGAAAAAGGAAAGAAATGAATCATGAAGTAATGAGTGAGGGTTTGGGGTGAGGGAGGTAGAGAGGTGAGAGGAGTAAGGAGTATTGGGAGCAGCGAGGAGTGAGGTTAGTTGGTTAGTTGAAAGGGAAAGTTTGATGAGAGGCGGAGGGAGAGGAGAGAGAGGAGGAAGTAGAAGTAGAGAGGGCTTCCACCATCCATTCTAGTTCATTACACACAAGACAAGGAATGGAACTTGTCTGTAATTAAGCTGTTATCAACTGTTAACATGTATCATATATTATCTGCTGTAAGCATGTACTCATTCTCTTTAAGTCAATGAACTCAGAGTGTTCTCTACACTCTAGTTTGCAATATATCAGAAAATCCAAGATCTAGGGAACATAATTACAGTCAGTTGACCAGACCACACACTAGAAGGTGAAGGGACGACGACGTTTCGGTCCGTCCTGGACCATTCTCAAGTCGATTGTGATCGACTTGAGAATGGTCCAGGACGGACCGAAACATCGTCGTCCCATCACCTTCTAGTGTGTGGTCTGGTCAACATACTTTAACCACGTTATTGTGACTCATCGCCTGCAATTACAGTTAAGTTAAAAAGTGAGTTAATCAAGTATATTTAACATGATAAGTATCATAATTCAAGCAATTTAACTTAATGTTCACTGTGTCAGGATTACTATACAATGTGAGTCTATACACAAGACCTTGAGGACACTACAGCTATCTGCCCCTGATAATCACACAACACCTTAAGTTTGGAAACATGAAATAAGCAACCTTCACGTTCAACTCACCAAGGACTGAGCCTAATCTGGATAGAGAGGAGGTGGAGGGGGTTGAGAAGCAGAGTCCCCACCCAGCCGAATCGCGAGCAGATTCTATTTTCAATTACTTAATTTTTTAGCCTGAGTGCGCATACGAGCGAAAAGCGACGTAATTTGTAAGAGAACGGGTTGTTCATGCGGAGGACCTCATTGAAACTTTTAAAATACTGAACAATTTGGAGGATGTTCCTCCTCCAATTTCTTCAAAATGTCTGATTAACACAAACAAGGAGCAACGGTTTCAAGCGCGACAAGCCACAACGTAGGACTGATAACAGGAGATGCTTTTTAATCCACAGGGTTATAAACCCATGGAACAACCTACCCGCCGAAGCCGTAAATGCCAATACTTTGTTAACTTTTAAGGACCAACTGGAAAAAATCACCAAGGCAAATAGGGGTACTTCGACAATCCGCCGGCTTCCTGTTCTCGTCGAGGGCCACTAGTGTTAGTGGCCCTCATGTAAATCAAGAAAGCTGGGAAAATACTAAATATTCACGGAAGGAATGGACTCCCTCCCACATTGGAATCTGTGGAAATGAACGAGATGTGCAGGCTGCCGAGGGCGCTGGAGGCCATTTTGAATACTTCATACCCAAAACACTTCTAAATTTTAGAGATGTTATCAGGCAACATCACCGTGACAATGTAACTGAGGAAAGGAAAACAGAAGAACAAATTAGTGAATTTGTACGCTGATACAATGTGGTTGCAGCTGGCAATCCAATCATTATGAACGAAGAGGAGGTGGCCGCCGGAAAGAATCGGTAATAGTGATATTTGGGATGGAAACAACAGCTGAGCAGTGGAGCTGCAGAATCTGTGATGAGAGTGACGGACACCGCCTGGACCACCTGAGAGATTATGTCAGTCTAAGAGATATTAGAAATATTTATAAAATAATAATCCTTACATTGTTTGAGTTAGGAAAACACTATTTGTCATATATAGAAAATGTTCTTAAATAGTCCCCCCACTTTGCACCCACAAGATAACTATGTTTAGGGGTTGGCAAATGTCAATTTTCATGTTTGATAAACTGTTCATTTTAGACAGTTAAGCAAGCCCCAGCTGTGTCTGGGTACAAGTGACAGGATGAAGAACCCAGTAGGTTTTCTTCCTATTAGGGATGTTATACATGCTGCTATAGCGGTATGTACACTTACAGGATAAGTGACGCTGATCAATAAACTCACCCGACAGGGTAAACTAAAAATAAAAAGTTATTATACAGTGTATTTAATGTTCTCAGAGGGGCGGGATCCAATACACACGGAGAGCGCCAGTCCGCCAGTCTTGTCAAAACGTATACCTCTATTGTGCCAAAACGTATAGCTCGTCTACAGTGCTATAACGTATTTCTTTCTGTACAGTAGCAAAACATATTTCTTCCCATATAATGCTTTAAGGTATACTCTCTGTACAAATTCAGAACGTATAGCTAGCTTCCTGTATAATGACGAAAAAAACCTGTGGTCGGTGTACTGTTTAAAAACAATACACAATGATCTGGAGTGAATATTTAATGACCTTCATGAAACTCTTCCATCATATGGCATGTCTTGGGGCATTAATCTGCTCAGGTAATACTTCCCTTACCTTTGTGGCGAGCTGTGCGAGGCTGTGAGGGTCGCCTGGTACACGTGAAGCCTCGCCCGCTGGCTCCCCTGGCTCCCTGCTCACTCTATCACTTTTATCTACAGGATTCAGAGTCCGGGACTTTTCTCTGGTGTTGTATGTTTTTCTCTCATTGTTTACTCTTCTTGATAACATTATGCACACAAAAACACTTCCAATTAAGGAGGGACAATGCTGACGTGACTTCTGCACAAGTATCACATTAAAATTATAGTCATTTGCACGTTTTTCTTATTTACAAAGCACGAATTGATTATTAAAGCTTGACTGTCAGCTAGGGAAGCACAGCTGTACACACTACTGCTCTAAGTACCAGGGAGGTGGTGAAGGTCCACTGCAGTAAGCACATTAGGCTACTGAATACGTTTGACTGCATGATCAACACCACCCCATCCTTGTCTAAACGTTTTGTGTTTATGGGAGTCTGGTGCGAAACGTTTAGGCTTGCGGCGTGATCAACGGGAAGTCATACATATAGAGAAGATTGGGCCGATATACATTCATACAAACCATCACCACCAACACATTAACATAACCCTAACCCATCACCACATTAACATAACCCATCACTACCAACACATTAACATAACCCATCACCATCAACACATTAACATAACCCATCACTACCACACATTAACATAACCCATCACCATCAACACATTACATAACCCATCACTACCAACACATTAACATAACCCATCACTACCAACACATTAACATAACCCATCACTACCAACACATTAACATAACCCATCACTACCAACACATTAACATAACCCATCACCATCACACATTACATAACCCATCACCATCAACACATTAACATACCCCATCACCATCAACACACATTAACATAACCCATCACTACCAACACATTAACATAACCCATCACCATCAACACATTAACATAACCCATCACTACCAACACATTAACATAACCCATCACCATCAACACATTAACATACCCCATCACCATCAACACATTAACATAACCCATCACTACCAACACATTAACATAACCCATCACCATCAACACATTAACATAACCCATCACTACCAACACATTAACATAACCCATTACCACCAACACACTGACATACCCCATCACCACCAACACCCCCATTACCATCAACTCACCTAAATACCCCATCGCCACAAGCACAGCTCTAGAGGATAGAAGAAATAGAGGGGGGACATAATCACAACATACTGAGGGGAAATATTCATGATGGACAAGAACAGCGTCTTAAAACGGAGAGAAATTAAGACAAGAAGACTTAGCTGGAAGTAGGAATTTGCCGAAGAAATTTAAGGAAATTTAAGGTGGTCAACAAGTACTGTAAAGTGCACTGAAAGAAGAAGTTGTGGAAGCCAATTCCTTCCACAACTTTAAATTAAAGCCAAATTAGATAAGAAATTTGAACGTCAGAGTAGCTAAGTTCTGACGCAACATGTACAACAAGACTTGTAGGCGGGGCATAAAGAGCTAGATCTCAACCCTACTCGTAGTCACTGACAGGTAGGTACCCCCCCACCCCCACCCCTAGAGCTAACACCCAGGGAGCCCTTCCAAAAGAAGTCAGCCCACATGACCTGTGGATCGTCTTCCAAAGTTAATTAAAAATTCCTGGGCTAGTCTTAGCCAGCTAGTTTCAAGTAGGTGATATTTCTTGATCATCTTGTCAAACATTGTTAAGGAATTAGACCCCAGATTATTATGTGTAAACACCAGGGACCTACCCCTTTCGGCCAGGTCAGAGGTCAGCCACACTCCCGTAACTAATAATTCCCCTCCTTGAAGAGGTGCATGGTAGTTGTCATACATAAGAACAAAGGTAACTGCTGAAGGCCTATTGGCTCATACGATTCAATTTCTTTCTTTATTATGCACCCCATACCCATCCCGTGGGCGGTGGTGTAAAGGAATATACGAGGCAGCTCATTTTCGAGTGTTTGTGCACGTGGGGGCAGCCTCAATGTAGGTTAGCAAGAGCAAATTTCCCTCCCCCCTTTTTCTCCAGCTGATAGGGGGTGTGGCAGTCAGGGCCGTGTATATATGCCCTGTAGGGAAGTTAGAGAGATCAGGCTAACCATAGCCCGTGCTTCTTGCCCCGCTCCTGTGCCAAGTAAGTTACGGGCTCACCATAGCCCGTGCTACTTGGAACTTGTTCTGAGTAGCTGAATCTATAACAACAACAAGTTAGAGAGATAGAGTGTGCTGGATACTAGGGTCGAGAGCAGGTCTGTAAAGAACATCATACATTGGTGAATATCATATTTTGTTTCTCAATAAACTCACGTTAAACTTTCCATCTGTGTCAATTGTTGGATCCTCTTATCCTTCGTGTATAGTTTTGTTAACAACCGGCCCGTAATTAATGCCAGTTAAAGAAAGAGGACTCACCAAGTCAAGCAATGTTTCTTGCCTCATTGCTTGATATAGCTAATGGACAAGGCAGGATGGTGGCAGCTTAGTTAATTACTCGGTAAGTATATTAGTCTAGTATTAAACAGTATAGTCTAGGATACATTAATATTTAGTTACAATGGTAGCAGCCAGCGTTACAACAGAAGTGCAATGTCACACATGCACCAAACACCACATGGTGGCCCAACATCCAACATGGCGGCCCACCATCCAACATGGCGGCCCACCATCCCACATGGCAGCCCACCATCCCACATGGCGACCCACCATCCCACATGGCGACCCACCATCCCACTTGGCGGCCCACCATCCCACATGGCGACCCACCATCCCACATGGCAGCCCACCATCCCACATGGCGACCCCACCATCCCACATGGCGGCCTATGTGCAATAAATGCAATCCCACTCATATACATGTCCAACTCACGCTTGAAACAATCAAGGTACCCCACCTCCACCAAATTACGGGGTAATTGGTTCCAAAGAAAGACAGTTCCCAAAATCAGAAAGAAAAAGTTCTGGGAGTATGTATGTAATCAAACCTGACACTTGAAGAATACAAACAGAATGTCTGCAGCACATGGAAAACTGGGAAATGTTTGAGTAGCCTTGAGGAGCCTAGACATGGATAAACTCGAGGAATTAAGTATTTTCACTGATTGGCCAGAACTTAGAGACGAAGTCAGGGAGCTAAAACTTGAAACTTACATTCACATTTAGGCGAGAACAATAATAAGTTTTCAAAAGTAAATATGGGGAGATGAGGAATCAGGTCGAGGGTAATTGTATTATATCACAACAGACAGCTATAGAAGAACGGGGCTTGGGAGTTAGCGTTCGACTCTTCAAGCACGTGTAAACAGACAATACGACGGACCGTAACTTGATACGAGCAACAGAGCAGCATCCGGTTACACCAGGCTCCGGATAAAAAACGAACCCGACATGGCTAAGCCATGCGGAGCGTCCAGCGCCGTAGGCCAGATCACATGCGATACAATCCCTTAGCGCCTTTTCGCATGTTATAGGGTCCGGTGGCGAAGTGGTCAGCACAGTCGGGTCACAGCCGAAAGACCCCGGTTCGTTTCCTTTCACTTAATGCCTCGGTTTATTTAGTTGTAAATAGGTACCTGGGAGGTCGACAACTGACGTGCGTTACAGCCAGGGGGAAGGTCAAAGAAGAAGTTGTTAAACACATACGGCAAAATCTTACTGAAGCGACCATACGAGTCATAAATACTCATACTCCGCCCAAGTAAAACGAAACAACAGGCCAGATTTCATGATTCTACACGATGGGCCTTGACTAAGACCTTCCACCTCCTGTGATAAGAGTCGGGCACTCGTAAAATAACGATAACAAGTATTAACACGTTACCACATTGCCAGGTATTGGTGCTTCAAGCCATAGGCGTCTCTTGGTCTCGTACAGTGCATAAAAGTTTGGAGTAAATGACTAAACTAAAGCCCAATGGCAAGGCTGGTGCAGCATACACTGAAATTAGGAATAATGGCTTTCAAAACGCAAGTGAAGAAAAACACGCATTGAGAACTATGCTTCTTCAACACAAGCAGAACTAACGACCGTTGTCATGGCGTTAAGGTTCCTTGAAACACTAACGGTGCAGTGATCTGCAATGATTCAAAAGCAGCACTACAAACCCTTAATAAAAATCGGGCAGAAAACCTTGCCCATAGTTGCTGAAATCAAGAGAGCTGTGAGGGTACTAACCAATCAGGGAAGAGTCGTCAAATTTCTGTGGATCCCCTCCCATGTTGGAATCTGTGAAAATGAACGAGCAGATGTGTTGGCTGTTGAGGGCGCTGAAGGAGACCATACTGAATACTTCATACCTAAGACTCTTCTACAAATTAGTTATTATCGGGCAACATTACCGTGACAAGGTAACTGAGGGAAGGAGGACAGAAGCACAAACCAATGAATCTGTACGTGGGTACAATGTGGTTGCAGCTGGCAATCCTAATCATTATGGACGAAGAGGAGGTGGCCGCGGGAGAGAATGAGTAATAGCAAGAATTCGTTTCGGATACAAATATCCATGGCGATTCAGGATGGAAACAGGAGCAGAGTTGTAAAATTTGCGGTGAGAGTGACGGACACCGCCTTGAACACTACCTGAGAGAATGTGACCATCTAAGAGACATTAGAAATGTGTGTAGTATAGTAAACCCCCACATTGTTTGAGTTAGGAAAATACTATCTGCCAAATATAAATGCTGTTTTCAAAAGATTTCTCCATTTTGCACCCGGAAGATAACGTAAGTTTTTAAGAGTTAACAAATGTTATTCTTCTTGTTTGCTAAGCTGTTCACTTGTGACAGTTAAGCAAGTCCCAGCTGTGTTTAGGTACAAGTGACAGGATGAACAACCCAGCGAGTTTTCTTCCTATTAGTGGGGGGGGGGAGGGTGTTGTACATGCTGCTATGGCGGTATGTCCACTCACAGTATGAGTGGCGCTGCCCAATAAACTCGCCCCTCGAGGCAAAACTTAAACTTAAAAAAACTTGAGTGCTGAAATCAGCTATGCAGTAAACTGAGAACATTGCAAAGATTTCTTAATGTTCATTTCAGAAAATAGTTACTCAACAATACATGTTTTTCAAAGCAGACATAATCCCAGATATTAATAAAATGTACCAGCATTAACACTTGAAAATATTTTCCTCAAAACAGAATCACACTGTAGCTTAATTATTTCTGATAACTGATGAAGATTAAGCCACCCAAGAGGTGGCACGGGCATGAATAGCCCGTAATTAATTATTTCTAACTGAAGAAAGTCTATTACTTCATTTCTCTCGGAATTCTCATTATCTGCCGATGTAGACTTGACCAAATGTAAACTGTGTCAAGAAAATTATTCGCACACCCTCCGTCACTTATGTGATGGACTGCGAAAAGATACGTGAATTGAGAGAATTCTATAACCAATGTTCCAACGATGTGTAAATATTTCATTCAAAATTATCTACCAGAAATTTTAGCCAAATATCCCCAGTTTGCTAACTGTAGGTAGTAACCGAGTGATTGTAACCTATCCACCGCTGCCCACTGGATGGGGGGCGGTGTGCAGGACAAACATATCAATTGTGACACTAGCTCTCCACATATGTCAGTTGCTTAATTTAGAACCTGTATTTGAGGTCGATCTCTAACCCATTGTTGATGTGACGACTTATACTGAATTTTGTAACTAGCTCATCAAGATTGTAACTTGCTTAGCTAAATGAATTGTGGGGTTCAGTCCCTGAGCCCATTATGTGCCTCTGTAACCCTTTCCACTACCGCCCACAAGATGGGTATGGGGTGCATAATAATGAGGTAA
>WNGS01000337.1:5150008-5172882 GCA_020271785.1 Procambarus virginalis | reverse complement strand
GTGTGTGTGTGGTGTGTGTGTGTGTGTAATTACCTAAGTGTAATTACCTAAGTGTAGTACAGGATGAGAGCTATGCTCGTGGTGTCCCATCTTCCCAGCACTCTTTGTCATATAACGCTTTGAAATACTGACGGCTTGGCTCCACCACCTTCTCCCCCAACTGTTCCACCGTCTACCACTCTGTTTGCGAAAGTGAATTTTCTTATATTTCTCGGCATCTGTGTTTAGCCAGTTTATATCTATGACCTCTTGTTCTTGAAGTTCCAGGTCTCAGGAAATCTTTCCTGTCGATTTTATCAATCCTGTTACTATTTTGTATGTAGTGATCATATCACCTCTCTTCTTCTTGTCTTCTAGTTTTGGCATATTTAATGCTTCTAACCTTTCCTCGTAGCTCTTACCCTCAGTTCTGGGAGCCACTTAGTAGCATGTCTTTGCACCTTTCCAGTTGTTGATGTGCTTCTTAAGATATGGGCACCAAACAACAGCTGCATATTCTAGCTTTGGCCTAACAAAAGTCATGAAACACACACACCACAGGGAGTGTGGTGTGTGTGTGTGTGTGTGTGTGTAATTACCTAAGTGTAATTACCTAAGTGTAGTTACAGGATGAGAGCTACGCTCGTGGTGTCCCGTCTTCCCAGCACTCTTTGTCATATAACGCTTTGAAACTACTGACGGTCTTGGCCTCCACCACCTTCTCACCCAACTTGTTCCAACCGTCTACCACTCTGTTTGCGAAAGTGAATTTTCTTATATTTCTTCGGCATCTGTGTTTAGCCAGTTTATATCTATGACCTCTTGTTCTTGAAGTTCCAGGTCTCAGGAAATCTTCCTGTCGATTTTATCAATTCCTGTTACTATTTTGTATGTAGTGATCATATCACCTCTTTTTCTTCTGTCTTCTAGTTTTGGCATATTTAATGCTCTAACCTTCCTCGTAGCTCTTACCCTTCAGTTCTGGGAGCCACTTAGTAGCATGTCTTTGCACCTTTTCCAGTTGTTGATGTGCTTCTTAAGATATGGGCACCAAACAACAGCTGCATATTCTAGCTTTGGCCTAACAAAAGTCATGAACAATTTCTTTAGTATATCCCCATCCATGTATTTAAAAGCAATTCTGAAGTTAGAAAGCATAGCATAGGCTCCTACACAATATTCTTTATGTGGTCTTCAGGTGATAGTTTTCTATCTAGAACCACCCCTAGATCTCTTTCTTTATCAGAGTTCTTTAAAGATTTCTCACATAATATATAGGTTGTGTGGGGTCTATGTTCTCCTATTCCACATTCCATAACATGACATTATTAACATTAAATCCATTTGTGTGTGTGTGTGTGTGTGTGTGTGGTGTGTGTGTGTGTGGTTGTGTGTGTGTGTGGTGTGGTGTGTGTGTGTGTGTGTTGTGTGTATGCTTTGTTTGTAGTTATTGGATGAGAGCTGTGCTCGCTGTGTCCCATCTTCATGTGATGCTTTGAAACTACTGATGGTTTTGACATCCTCTGCCCTCACACTTAACTTGTTCCAACCTTCTACCATTCTCTTTACAAAGGAGAACGTTGTAATAATTATTGCCATCTTTATTTCCTTAACTTGAATCTGTGACCTTTTTTTTGTAAGTTGTGGGTTTAAAAAATTCCTCTTTAGCAATTTTGCGGTCGATTCCTGTTACTGTTTTGTATATTTTGATCATATTGCCTCTTTCTTCTATCTTCTAGCTTTTTCATATTTAAAGCCTCTACCTCTCCTCGTAGCTCTTGATTTTCAGTTCCAGAATGTGTGTGTGTGTGTGTAGGGGAGGGGGAGTGTTTCTAATATGTTTGTCTTATGGCAAATCTTTAAATTTTAGAAATTATATTTTGGTGTTTTATTAGGTGTGGGTTCATGCTGGAATTGCATACTCTAGGACTGGGCTAACATATGCTGTGTATATTTTGAAGGATTCTTTGATCAGGTTCTTAAATTTTTGCCTTAACCCTTGTGTGGCTCCGGGCTATTTAGCATTTGTCACCCACAGGCGCATACCAAAAAAAAAAAAATATTTTTTCTTCTAAACCTGTTAATTTGTGTTCACTGATCATGGGGAAAATTTAAAAAAAAATCATAAGTGGCATATATTGCCATCTATAGGGTGGGAAAGTCTGGCAAAAAACAGGCGCTGACTCGGCATGCGTCCCAGACGGTCTGTTGCTTGCCAGCTGTCAAGCAGGAGTGGCCACAAAGAGATAATTACCTAATTATTTCAATGTCTCCGATTGATTTTTCGTAGTTTTTTCGCTGTAATATTATTCAATAGTGTGTAGTGTGATATATTTATATAATAATATGAGTGAATCATTGCTGTACTCAAAAATATGTTGATTCAATTATTATGTTCATCAAATAGTGAACAAATACTTTGTCGGTTATTACACTATATAAACAGGTTATTTATAAGTATCTGCATGTTTTGTTCACCGTAACGAACCACTAAGTTGCTATTATGAGTCAAAAAGTAACAAGGAGTGACTGCCACACACCAGCCAGCCACTCGCTGCCACTCACTTCCTCAACACCTCACTCGCCCACATTCTCCTCCCACAATACTGTTTTTGCTTTTATTCACAATATACAGACATTATATATAAGTATCTACATTCGTGTTCATCATAAAGAACCACTAAGTTGGCATGCTGGGGCGCAGTGGCAAATCGCCACTGGCTGCTACTTCCTCCCTCCTTCAACTCACCTGACTCGCCCACATTCTCCTCCCACAATACTGTTTTTGCTTTTATTCACTATATACAGACGTTATATATAAGTATCTACATTCGTGTTCACCATAACGAACCACTAAGTTGGTACGCTGAGTGGCAGTGGCAGCCCGCCACTGGCTGCCACTCCCTCCCTCCCTCCCTCACCTCACCTGACTCTCCACCATTCTCCGACCACCATACTGTTTTTGCTTTTATATACAGATGTTATATATGAGTATTTGCATGTTTTGTTCACCATAACTATACATCTAAGTTTGTATGGTGAGTAAAGGCACAAAGACGTAGGACCTCACACAGTCAGCTGGCTGCCGCCCTCAAGGCCAGACGCACTAATATTTCTCCTCCAACAATACTGTTTGTGGTGTTATTATGCTATATACGCACATTATATATAAATATCTACCTGTTTTATTCGCTATACTTGTACAAGTAAGCTGGTATGGTGCCCAAAGACCATCGTGGCCACCAGTAAACAACATGATAAGTCATGCAGACGACGCACCTCCCTCACCAAAATGGCGGCTCCCAACCTACTCCTCTTGCTGTTATTACACTCTATACACACGTTATATATAAGTATCTACATTTGTGTTCACTATAGTGAACCACTAAGCTGGTATGGTGAGTGCAGTCAATAAAAAGGTCGCCACACACAGTCAGAAAACAACACCACCACCCTCCCTCCCACAGCATTACTCCTCCCTCCATGGAGCACAGCGCTAAATATCACCACAGTCCTACTATTATCAGAATCCTGGTCAGTTTCATCACAGTCAGAGGTCTTCTGTAATAATATCATCGCTAAATAATAGCAAGAACATGTATATTATGGCATTTTTAGGCGATGCTGTGGTCACAAGCTAAACAGCAGTGCTGTGAGCTCATGCTGTGTGCGTCAGGCTTGGTTGCTCACTCAATACTGAGGCCCCTCACACCCAGGAATTTGGCCCACGATTTTTTTTTAAATGGCATCTGTTTACAAGAACCCTGATGGTGTGGTGAACCTCGTGTATCCGCGGGTCGTTTAAATCTTGCGTAGTACTCCAATACATCATATGATGTGGAGCGCAAGTTACTGCAAGTCACTGAACACATCATATGATGTGTTGTGCAGTTAAAGGGTTAAGTATGTTAATCTTGCATATACAGGTAATGTTATTTTTTATGGTCCCTGATGTAATGAATGTATGCCCACCTCTGTCTTTTCTGGGGGGAGCCCCGTCGGCTCCCCGGAGCTATCCCAGGCCGATATGCTAATGTCAGACTTTGGCATCAGTCATGTGTATGGAGTTCTTAGGCCTACCGGGGACCACGGCCAGAACCGGGCCCCCTCAGAGTGTAACGGGGGGGGGGGGGGGGAAATATCGAGTAAGTAGGAAGTGAGTAGACGAAGTAGAAGAGGTAGAAGGGTAGATAGGTAGAAGTAGGAAAGTTGATAGTAGAAGAGTAGATAGTAGAAGTAGAAAATAGTAGATAGTAGAAGTAGAAAATAGAAGATTGCTGCCACCATCCATTCTAGATCATTTACATACAAGACAAGGAATGGAACTTGTCTGTACCAAAAGATGTTATTACCATGTTTCAACTCTAAACATGTACTCATTAATCTCAATATTCAGAAAAGATGTTATCAATAGGTATTTGTTAGTATATTCCATCTGTATCATGTACTCAATATCATGAAACCAGTAACCGCTGAGGCTTTCTCCTCTCAACTCAAAAACTCTAGGGAACAAAGTTAAACACAATTTAAATAATAACTTTCAATTATATTTCACATGATAAGTATCATAATTTAAGCAAGTAAAAATGTTCAAAGCTTAACATTCAAAGTGAGTCATCATCCAAGAATTCGAGAACCCTACAACTCGACTGCCCCTGATCATCACACAACACTTGTAAACACGATTAAGTCACCTTAATGTTCAACTCACCAAGTGTCTTGAGTTTCCGTGGAATAGAGAGGGGGGGGGGGGAGGTCTGTAGATGACAGAGACTGTCCCGCCCCTGCCGGCTGACAGCCTCGGCTAGGCTGTCCTTAGCTCTGCTCCGCTGGCTGTTCTTGTCTTTTGCTCTGCTTCTTCTGTCCTTCTCCTCCTGAATCGATAGCTCTCCGAGTATATATTGGGAAACCTGGTAGCTAACTCCGCCCACAAGTTAGATAGCCTCCGGCACTCTACCAAGCCACTCCTTAAACGTCGGCATGTTTGAAGGCTACCCGGCTCAATTATAAGATTAGCGAGAGCCAGGTGAGATTCGCCTGGCTGACCTCAGGTCACTTGGTTGTCAATTAACACTTAGAGGTGTGAGATCTAGGCCAGACAAGTTGGCGTCTGTCAAATCCTTGTCTGTGACTCATATATCTCCATGTATGTATTAAATAAAAATAAACCAAACACCTTTACAGTGTTACAAAAGAGGCAAGGGGAGCAATGGCCTATAGAAGCCCCCGTGTGATTGGAAGCATCTATGTCTGCCATCGACCGGGACAGGCACCCAAAAGGTAAGCGCCCCAAACAAACCCCTATTCTGGTTCAAAATTGCTACCAAAGTCGAACTAGTGGATAGAACTCCCCAACAGAAAACAAGCAAACTAGTATGACGTCACATGTCACCACCGCGCCGCTGTCTGCGCAGCTCCCCCCTCCCCGGAGGGGGAAGGGGAGCCCCAGACCTCACACGCCGGCTATCCCCCATCAGTTCTTCGGCTGATGCTATAGGCACCGTATGTGCTCCGGCTCCAATGGTTGTTTCAGCACTGTACCTAGAGTGTGGTGTCTGTTTTTCTAGGTGGTGCGTGAGCCGGGAGTGATTCTCCAGTACTCGGGCTGCATGCGCCTAGGGTTCTCCTTCCCTAGGTGCCCTGTAAGTACTGCCCTTGGACTTGGGGCCACCTTCCACAAGTTCCTTGGGTCTGCCCCTGCTAGGCCGTTTACTGCTTGGTTTTTCGGCCGCTCTTTGGGTGCTCGGGTGTTCTGTCTCCCTTGGTCGCCTTAGGGTAAGGGGCAGTTTTGCACTGGTGGGGCGCAGGGTACTGGCAGCTTGTCTTTTCCCAATCATAGCGGCCGGCTCTGTTCCGCTTGGGTATGCTGTCCTCTTGCGGGGTTTTCTTTTTCTTTTTTTTTCTACCTGGTGGGAGGGGTCTGCCTTCGTTCTTTGCCCCTGGTCCCTTGTGTTCTGAGTATTTCTGGTTGCACCCCCTGCTAGGTCCCCGTGAGTGTACACATCCCGGGGGTTCAGTTCTTAGAAAGTTGTTTGGTAGTTTTGGTGCCGGTTAGCAGTACCCTGCCTGGGATTACCTGAGCGCGAGTCCTCTATAGTAAACGCTCGGGACCCTGGGAAACCCCTGGGGGCGCGTGGGTCCGATGGATGTGACCCCAGAGCCCCCCCCCCCCCCTCGCTTCCAGCGAGTTTGAGGTTGCTCAACCCTTGTCTCTGGGTTACTCTCTGTTTTGCCTCCGTCTGCTGCCTGTGGGGTCGGTGCACCTTCGACCCGGAGTCCTGCGAGTTTGTGCTCGTTGTTGCTCGGTTACCCAGTTGTGCTAAGCTGGTGCGGGCAGCAAGGCATTGCACTTGAGCCTTGGTGGTGCAACGCTCTCGTGGTAACTCCCCGGGAACCCCGGGGCTGCCCCGTTTTGTTNTCGTACTATTAGTGAACACCAAAATTTTATATTAAGTTTCTTAAAAATCAAAGACAATTTTTCAAGTCCACTCGCATAAGGTACAACCAATGAGTTAATAATTTCTGGTTTCGCCTTAGGGATGTGATTATAAAACGTACGCTTGGCTTGTTCAAACGAGAAATCCAAAAACTCTTAGGATATTGTAAATCTTCCCGATTTCATATATTATAGCAATCTCTTCATCAACAAAAACTCAGGGCTGCATACCTCAAAGCTCGTAGAAACATTCCTGAAAATACTGCCTGTTTAACTTTACATGATGATTCGAATAAAATGAACATACGACCCCACGTTGGTAGGTTTCCTATACACATTAAATTTGAACTTTCTAGTGACTCTATGAATCATAATGTCCAAAAACGGAAGCCATACCATTCACCTCAGTCTCACAAGTGAATTTATTGAAGGTACCAAAGAATTAAGTTCATAAGAAAAACTATATGGTCTTTGTCACACGGCCATAAAACACAAAATATCAAAATACCTAAACCAACTACATTAGGAGGGATAATACTGGATAAGATTTTGTTTCGAAGAATTCCATATACAAATTACTTAAAACGGGGGAAAGAGGATTGCCCATCGCCATTCCAAATGTTTGTTTGAAAAATTTTCCATTAAAACTAAAATAATTCTCTTTATACACAATTTGATAAGTTCTAATACTTTATTGGTCTGCAAGCTCAAATTATATTTAGGCAGTTCCTTGCATAGAAATTCTAACAGGTCATCAACGGGTACTTTAGTGAATAAAAAGAGGTCACATCGAAACTTATTAGTTTAAAATCAAAAAATTTAAATTCAGTGTGGATTTCAGAGAAAGACTATATCTATATATATAATATATAATATATATATATAGATTATAATATATATATATATAGATATATATAATATATAATCTATATATATATATAATATATATATATAAATAAAATAAATAAATAAAAATAAAATATGCATGCATGCAATTGACGATCACGAAAACACTGATCATTTGTACGCGGAAAATCCACAATGAAATAGGAAAGGAAGATGAATGTTTCGGCTGTTTAAAGCCGTTGTCAACACCAGACTGACTAGGAGAAACAGCAGTTTTAAACAGCCGGAACATTCATCTTCCTTTCCTATTTCTTTGTGGATTTTCCGCATATATGTATGTATGTATTGGTGTATATTAGCAGCAGATTTTCTTTTATGCATGTCTCATTGAATATGACAGCATATTCTGTATTTACTATTTTCTGATTTAGGGCTTCTATCCCTCTTACTAATGCTCTTGCATCAGGAGATTTAGCTGGAAGAGGAGTTCACCAAAAGTCATGTTGTTTTCAAGGTGAAGAAAATAATTGAATAACTGAAGAATGCATTATAATACATTGTTTGGTTGCAGCCGTTTCTTTCTTTTATGGCGAAGAACAAGACGGTGAGCTTCCAGAGGAGTCCTTGCGTTATTAATGCTTGGTTGGTTAGGGAGGGGGTGCATAATGTGTTGGTTGCGGCTTTTCGCTGTTACCTGCACGCTTCAGCCGTGGACGTGCTTTGGGTTGATCCAATTTCCCTCATTCCTTGTTCCAGGGTTTGGGTTCTCTCAGGTTGTCCATAAGGTTATTAAATCTAGCCAGTCACGGCGGCTTTGGCCGCCATGTTGGGAAAATATCATGGGCTGACGTTTGGGCACGGGCAGTTTTGGAGGTCGATCAGGGGGTCCTGGCCGCCCGTTATTTGGTGAATGTTCGGATCCAAGTCGTTCTTGTTTGACCTTGGGCTGCCGGTTGCAGCCATGTCTCATTTTTGAGTTGAAGCACGTGGTGCGGCCACCTCTCTCTCTTACTTATCTTTGGTTATGTAACTCCAGGGAGCCACAAGGGCTCTCACAGAAAAACAGCATTGAAGTAATGAAATGCCATTTTCTTGGTGAGCCCGGGAGGCTCCCAGGCAAATCGGCAGCTCCGTTTTTGATGCTCAGTCTCCAAACTGAAATGTGACAGCCAACGTGTGGGGTCTAGGGGCTCCCCCCCGTGGTGAGTGGGGGGGGGGAGGCACAATCTGGGAGCACTGTCGAACATTAGGGGTCCACAGCTTTTAAACACCCTCCCATTAGAAATATTGCTGGAACAAAGTGGATGTATTCAAGAGGAACTTAGATAAGTTCTTGCAAGAAGTGTCGGACCAAACAGGCTGTAGTGGATATGTGGGCCTGCAGGCTGCTTCAAGAAACAGCTTGTTGGACCATGTTATCAAAAGTAGAGTCTGGCCTCAGGCCGGGCTCAGGGAGTAAAAGAACTCCCAGAACCCCTCCAGGTATGTTAGTGCTATTGGCCCATAATTTTTTTGCATTTGCTATACCACCATCTTTGTGACGTGGCGTGTTTTCCACTGTTTTCAGTTTGTGCAGATAACACCAGGATCTAGGTTGTCTCCAAAATATGTTTAGGGCCTGTGACAGTGGTTTTTGCAATTTTTGATGAATGTAAAATTCCAGGAGTACTCATGCATTACACTAAGACTATTAAACAGTGTGCCTCATCTCATTTTACACAATTTCAATACATAAACGATATTGGAAATGGAAATGTATTGGAAATGTACTAGATCTCCTCTATTGGAATTTATCTTGTAATATTTGTTATTCTTTCAGGGTTTATTTATGCTGTAATAATTTGTACTTTAGTTAAATTTTATTTCATAAATTTTGTACTCATAATTTTTTGTTAACAAAATGGAATTACTTACCTCATTTATTTTGTGCCCAAACTAAACCTAGTGTTGTTGAATCCCAGGCCAAAATCCGAATCTATTGGAAGTTTTGCAATGGAATCCAAATTACAAGTGTGCCAACAACGATCTACCTTGTGTACCAGAATAAAAGAGCACCCAAGTCCAGGTTCCAATCCAGGATCCCCCGTCACGGAGCTGCCGCCACCATTTATCGCGAGAGTAACTTTCCCAGCCCCATCTCGCAAGTCTCACCAGCGCTCACGGTCGGATGCTACTGCGGCTCTCTCAGCTCAGTCCAGTTCTTCTCGGGGACACAAGCGCACCCAGTCATCAGGTCAGATGGATTTCTTTCTTTTAATCTACTGGTATAATTATTTTGTCTGTACTGTACATGCATAGTGTTAATGCAATAGAAATTAGGTCCTACTCTGAATACTGTACTCCATTCAAAATAAACATTGCATTAAACACACTTTAGTATCCATTTATAGCTTCATGTACAATATATATAAGCAATCTCCAGAAAAAACTTTATTGGGTACGATCTCTTAATAGCTTGTTGCTAAATAAAGCTGTTGCTACTTGCACTGAAATGGGGAATGATCATACCTATTGTATTGATCAGTTCGTAAAATTCTCTTTTAAAGATCACGAGTGGGTGACTAGTTATTTTCTCCTTGATGAATGGGATAGTATTGAATATTGGGCCCCTTAAAGTTGGAAGAATTGTCTCTTGGCATATCTATTGCACCTTTAATTTTCAGTGGCGTTATTTTGGAACCAGTCCCTACAATATTTTATAATTGTAAATAATTACATTACTGTAAGTATCTATTGCCTGCACACAAGGGAATGAAGATTTTGACATTTTAAGTGATCCCAATAATTTATATTTGTATTGAAAGCATTCAAGACATATCTCTTCTGTTCTACAGTTCAGCAGCTTCTTTAGCTTTGAATGGGGCTGTTAGTGTTCAACAATATTCCACCCTAGAGAACACTTAATATTTTAAAAATTTCCATCATTGGCCTGACGTCTCTTGTTTGAATAGCTCTTGTTATTCAGTCAGTCATATTTTTAGCAGTTGTAACAGCTACTTTGTTCTTCAAAATAAAGATTTTCCAACATGGTTTTTCTTTAATGTTATTTATCTGCATTTTATATGTTGTTTCTATTTTTTGCTTCTGTTTTTTGGATGTTTGTGGATTACTTAGTAAAGTATTATCAAATGTGGAGTTGATACATCACAATAACATGGCTGAAGATATGATGACCAACCCACACATCAGAAGATAGAGAAACTACATCTTTCATTTCTCCATCTTCTGATGTGTGATTTGGTCATCATATTATCAAATACCTGTTCAAAGGCAAAATAAATGGGAAAAGATGGAAAAAAGTGAAAATGTAGTTTTAGCAGTCACTGCATGTAGTGAATATATATGACAGTTTCAGACCACGGAGGAAGAATTGAAACAGGAATTTCCTTAAGTACTTGAGTATATTAGTGCATCTTCAGGAGGAGTGACACTGTCACATTTTTAATCACGTGTTTATTTTTCGTGATTTACACACACACGTATGTATGTATATGTATATATGCGAACAAGCCTGAATGGTCCCCAGGCATACATGCAACTGAAAAATCACACCCCATAAATGACTCAAACCCATACTGTCAGGAGCACTATGTAACTGGTGTACAGGGCACCTTATCTACTTGACCATCACGACCGGACAAAAGCTGATGGTAGCCGAGGCTGTTTTCCCATCAGCCCACCGGCACACTGATGGTAATCTTGGGCATAGTATTTTATCAAATCGCCTCATTCTTTGGGGCACACGTGAGGAACACAAATGCAAATGAGTCACCTTGCTGGAATCAACCTCACTGAGGACTAAATCACTCTCCTAAATTTGGGTATAAACTGTCACGTTATGTCCAGACCAAGCGAGATGGCCCGGAAAGTGGAGTTGGAGATCCTGTTGGACGACATATTCGACCTCGAGACGCAAAGGAAGGTTACCACTAAAGACACCTTGCAAGCAGAACTTATTGCAGGAGGAGGAAAGATTCAAGGCAACAACAGAAGCACCATACTGTCCCCTGAGCTCAAAGCAGAAGCTAAGAACCTTTGTGAGAACAAGGAAATAGTCGTCAGGAGAGGTGACAAGTCGCCAATATACGTCATTCTTAAAAAAGACGAATATCTGGTGAAAATGAACCTCATACTCTCTGCCCAAACTAAATTCCAAAGGGTAACGAAGGACACTACAGCCGAATTGAAAACAAAGGTAAACAGATTGATCGAAACTGTGAACGCCAAGAAATCCGGACTCCACCTGCTAAAGGTTATTGGAGAGTACAAACCTGGGTATGCGTATGGAAATGTCAAGACCCACAAGCCTGGAACCCCACTTCGGCCAATCATCAGCCAGACACCCACACCCACGTACAGACTAGCGAAGCGACTCGACGGCTTGCTGACTCCTTGTGTACCTTGTGCTTTCAGCCTGAAGTCTCCAAAGGAATTTGTTGACTTACTGCAAGGAACACGGGCCCCGGGGATAAGAGCCTCGATGGACGTAGAATCACTGTTTACCAACGTACCTGTGGATGAAACAATCGGGATGATAGTGGACAGTGTATCGTGATCTGGCCTGTACTCCTCTTGACGTACCAGAAAACCATTCTAAGGAAACTACTCCAAGCTTGTACTAAAGAGGCACCCTTCTTGAGCCCGGATGGGCACATGTATAAGCAAGTAGATGGGGTCACCATGGGTTCTCCCCTAGGTGTCCTGTTTGCGAACTTATACATGGGTACCATCGAACAGAAGGTCTTAGTCGACATCAACTTGAAACCAGCCATATACTGCAGGTATGTTGATGCATTTTTACACAGGTACCTGATGTCAGACATCTGCAGGAGCTGAAGGAGGCATTTGAGCGGAATTCTGTGTTGCGTTTTACTTATGAGATGGAGAAGGATGGGAAGCTGCCCTTTCTAGATGTAATAGTCATGGAAAGGAGCAGAGGTTTCCACACTGCAGTCTACACTAAGGAAACAAACATAGGAATGTGCCTCAATGCCAACAGTGACTGCCCAGACAGGTACAAGAGAAGCGTTGTTAACGCTTATGTCGATCGTGCTCTCAGCCACAGCTCAGGATGGAAGCAAGTCAATGAAGAACTCTGTAGGGTAAGGCAGGTCCTAGTCAACAACAGCTTCTCCAATGGTTTCATTGAAGACATCATAAGAAGGAAGGTGAAACGCCATGCAACCTCTGAAGAGACAACTAACACAACACCTGCACCCCCTATTAGACTATTTTACAGGAACTTCTTTTCCACAGCTCATAAAACGGAGGAAAGGGTCCTGAAAGATATTGTTAATAGAAACGTTATCCCTACAGACAAACATCAGAAGATACAATTGACGATATACTATAAAACCAAAAAAACGGCCAACCTACTCATGAGAAACTCTCCAGACACAAAGCAGAACGCTTTAAAAGAGACCAACGTCGTCTATGCCTTCAAATGCCCACTTGGGGACTGTAAGCCTCAAAGAACTCGGTATATAGGCAAGACAACAACATCTCTTTCCAGGAGATTAACAATGCATAAGCAACAGGGCTCCATTAAGGAACATATAATCTCTTCCCACAACCAGATCATCACCAGAGAAGTCTTAACAAATAACACAGAAATCATCGATAGATACAGCGATAGCAGGCGGCTTAACATCTGTGAGGCACTACACATTAAGAAGTCAACACCAGCAATCAACAGCCAATTAATGCACAACTATATTCTACCCACGTCAAGACTCCGCACCAATATAGAAGCATCAAGAAATATTGGCCAATAGGCCCTTTGCAGTTACATCCATTCTTCCCTTTAATTTACCCAATTTATACCCATTGCACCGTGTTCTGTCTTGTGTGGAAAGTTTTGTTCACCTCATCCAAAACTGTTGTAACATATCACCTCACCCAAATGCAGGTATATAAGATGAAAGCTGTTTAAATGATAGCATAGTAGAACTCTGTTTAGTGTTTGCAGGTTATAGTTGTGTGTGTGTAAACTAAAGTCTTTGAAAATGTAATACGTTATGACGATACGTGTTCAAGTGTCGCGTCAGACTAGAAATACAAATGAATTTTTGAGAATTGATTTTTCAATTACCATCGACAGTGAAAAGAAACATAAGAAATATTGAGAAAATTCGTGTTAGAATTATTAATCCTACTTTTTCGGTCATATTTAATAATATATATATATTATAATATATACATAATATAATATAATATATAATATTTCAAACTTGTCTTTTTTTTTAGGAAGCCTAAAAAATTGTCTTGGTGACCTCACTTCTGGCCGAGCCTTCGATAATGGCTGTTGCTGTTTTGATTCTGAAGAAGCCAGATGTAACTCTCTGCGAGGAAAAGCTGTCGAGTGTCACTGTGGAGTAAGTATTTCAACAGGAATATTTATTGTTAATGATATAAAGTTTATTCTAACAGTTTTCACTTTTTTTTCTGGGGGAGCCCCTTCAGCTCCCTGGAGCTATCCAGGCTATTATTAGACTTGGCTTCAGTCAATGCGTATAGGTATGGCAGGAGATGAGGGTGTTCTGCGTATAATAGGCCTACCACGAACACCTGATGTGGAGGGAACACTGTCGTCATTTTCCTCTGGCCATGTGACACTGCCACTTGCCTCGGCATGTTGCTGGGGCAGTAAAACCCCGCCTAGCAACATCCTCGCTGCTCATACTCAGGTTGTCAACACTAATTGTATTGGAGCCTTTGTCACTGAAGCCCGAGATTGATTCATCTCAAGTATTGTCACTGAATAAACTTGCATCAGAGGACACACATGGTGGTGGTGACTCTAACGATGTTGACCCAGGGCAGCGAGGCAGGCCAGGCGAGGTGCGTGCACTGTACACACTCGCGACATCATCCACCTCAGTCTCTCCCTCACTCGTATCAGACCTCTGTGTAAGGTCTTTCTCTGGATTGTAGTCGATCGAAGTCATCATCAATAGCACCATCATCATACAATATCACGTATTTCCTCCTCAGAGAGTCTGTTTGCATGACTATGGCTGACCGTGGAGCGGGAGCTCGTAGACAATGCGTCTGACATGGTTGCTTCCTTGAAACTGAGGCTCCCCACAGCTCTGGGGCATGCTGGAATTTTTTTTTCAAAATGGCGGACGATTACTGGGGCCCCTCAGGCATCCATTTTGTACCCACATACAAATATGAATGAATTTCACTAAAGCAAAATTTTATTTCAATGTACTATTGTATGATGAAAATCTATGAGGAGACCTTGTTTGTTAAGAGAGTTCCTCCTCTTCCCCCAGTATTTTCCAGGATCCTGCCCTATAATCTTATTTTTCAAAGTTACAACCATGACCCCCCTGTAATAGCTGTAAATAAACCAAGCCCATTGACTTGCACATCCCCAAAACTTTCTTTTTCTTATGAAATACCATGGAAGTCAATTCTAATAATCATAAGGAAAATATGGTTTCAACTACTGTATTTTCAAAATAAAATTTCTGACTCGTCCACCGAGCCAAAGTCAATCCTCTTAATAAAACCTATTGAATCTGACATTTTTTGTAGCATATTTTGGTCTTCAAGAAATTTGAATAAATAGTCAGTGTTCTCATAAGGATATTTACTTTTAACAATAAAAGCTATTCAGTTTGATATTGGTCAGTATATTTGTAACTCATAATGAAAAGTAGTCAAAGGATCTTTTCCAAACCAATCCTGTCCACTTTTTCCCCACAACTAAAATTCATTATAATCAAGATATCATGAAATATCTTGTTACATTAACTTGTTTAATAATTTGAGATAAAGCATTGCTGTCACCTCTATTGACCTTCACTAAACAATAAAAAAAGCACAAGAATAGCAAAAATTTAGAAAAAATAGGGCTTTGCAGGAAACTCTTATACCTGACCATCAAGATATCTGAAACATCTGAAATTTGGAGTTAAGGTAAATTTTGTTTGTTATTTAATGGGATCTGTTATATGAAGGTATAGATTTTGGAAGTGCTCTTACATAGCACTTCAGTCAAAATGCCAAATGATTGGGAAGCACTACTTTCTTTCATACTGAAAATTAGGGCAGATAACTATATGATACAAACTTTAAGTGAGACAAGACTATTGGGAGAGTAAAAGGCAGGTTTTCTTTTCATTAAATAATCATAAGTGATTATATAGCCATTATGCAAATAGTCTTAAGAATTTCTCCCATTTTTTATTCTGATGATACGAAGAAGACCAATTGGAAACACCGTATTTGACAGCGCTGAGTGTATGATTTATTAAACTTGTCCATTTCTTTTTCCAAGATTTAAATAAGACTATGTATGATGAGCTAGTAGTAGTCAGTAAAAAATTCGGTTTAAGAGCTGGGGGTTTCTCTTGATAACAGGGTTTATGGTTTCATCAGCAAGTTCATCAGTCTCTCTACAAATATGAATAGTACATAAACACTCCTTGTTTGCTTTTACTTAAAATAAAAATATTTGCTGTACAGCATGTTTTTAACAACTCCAACAGGCTGTGTAATACAAAATTTGCTAGAAAAAGCATTATATCACAAAGTTTTACAGTAGATATTGATCAAATGTGTTGAAAATTTCCTAAAGTTGTATTGATTTTAAATATTTTCATTCAGGCACCGAGATTATCGCCCGAGTTGGAGTTTGTGCGAGCTCTTATCACTGTTGGTAAGCGCCTGGGAGCTCAGCCCACCAAAGAAGCCAAAACCTCTCGACTACTTGCTGAGCTGTCGGTACTAAATTTAAACTTACCTGCGCGTGTGTACCTGCCTTTGTGTGCCACAGAGATGCACCATCATGTTGTCCGCATCCCACCGCAAGCTGCTGTTGTGCTGAATTCTAAAGATAAGGTGTGATTATGATAATATTAGTCTTGCCTGCAAAGTTAATGAACTTTTACATTTTAAATTTCATTCATTATTTTCAGATAATTTATTACAACATAATTGAAGATTTAATTTAATGAGTTGCATGCTTCGTGCTGTTTGAAGTTTGAGTTCAGTGAGTGTGAAGTTCTGAAGTGAATGATTTTCACAAAATCAGTTCTGTTTATTTTTAAATACTTTTCTTTTGACAGAAGGTAAAAAGTAGTACTGAAATATTTCAGAAAATTAATCATTAGTTATTAATAAAACATGTAGTCTTAATTATATGATTGTATTCAAGGATAGAATATTCAATTTATTTGTGAACATAGAGTAAGTTTAAGACTGTACACAATTCCTTTTTTATTCAGGCACCATACATCATATATGTTGAAGTGTTAGAGGTGGACAACCTAGACACTGCTCCTGTCCAAGCAAAGCTGACCCACAGTCTGCGGCACACTCGCTCTGAGGAAAACCTAGTCGACTCTCCTGCATCTACCTCCTCCTCGCAGCTAGACCTTACTGCCACACCAACTACCACTGCCACTGCCACTACTAGTGGCCTTGGCTCTACCTCTTCCATTCCGTCTTCACTCAGTTCACCTCACTTGACATCTGGTAATTTGCTTTATTTATGTATGCAGGATTATTGATGATGTATGTCTGTAGTACTCAAGATTGTCAGGTTTAACAGTCCCTAGCTCTGAGAGACATGTTGAAGTGAATGAGTTTTAATACACAGCTAGGGTAAAGCAGTAAATGGCAGGTGTTTTAGAGACTACTGTGAGTGCTGTTGTGGCTCCTCATTTTTGGCTCCTGCCTCATTTTGCTCTGGCACCTGCCTCATCTTGCTCTGGCACCTGCCTCATCTTGCTCTGGCACCTGCCTCATCTTGCTCTGGCACCTGCCTCATCTTGCTCTGGGGCTGATCCTGGTTTGAATCTTTGCTGATAAAGTATTATTTGAACTTGGTATGAATGTGGTTGTTAATACAACTTCAGGTCATTAGTTGATTAACCAGAAATTGTTTCAGAAATCTTTTCTACTTGTATAAGCTCTGGTCTGTCTCTGCCAGGAATTTCATGTCAACAACAATATATGTAATACATTTTATTTCTTCTATCTGCTTCTTTGGTGGTATAACTGCTCTCTGGCATCTATTATTTATATACATCATCTTGTGATATTTAATGAATGGCTTTGTGGAGTATATCCATGAGGGAACTTTTTTGTTTTATTGGCATCTATTGGAGAATGTAAGACAACTTAAAGAATAATAGTTAACACAGGTCAACAAAATTCTGTAGCACTCAATTTACACTAGCCAGCTCATCTTGTTCATTTTACCATTAACAAGCAGCAATCATTCTAGAGAGTATAAATCCAAATTTTTGTAATGTTTACAAAACATGGATAATATTGTAGCATTTACTTCTGAGTGTGTCAAACTGTGTTTTTATATTTCTCTCATCTCCAAGATAACAGAAATTTACATGTTTAATATTTGCAAGGTTATATAGATGAATCCGACTGCTGGAGCCATGAAGATGATGAGATCAGTCAACAGTACTACAGACCTAGAAAACTAAGAGACCGTGATACTATATCCATGATGTCTTTAGACTCGTGTGACTCGAGAGAATTGACTAACAGAGAAGCGGCAGACATTCGCCGACGACTCTCCGAGACCGTAAATGCTCCTAAGACAGATTCAAGAGAGACCCAGAAGATCCATCAGCAGCAGCTCTAAAAGCCTTGGCAAGATAAGGTTTGTGTATGTTTCCTTTGTCTGGAGATAGTGATAAACATTCACTATCTTCACAGTGAAGCTTGGTCATGAAGCAAATGTGTTGCAGGAAGAATTATTCAAAATACTAGAAGTATAGTATAAACTTTTTGAACTTTATAGAAAGAATCAAGAGTAGAATTACAAGAAAATTAAATAATTTTATATCAAGATATTTCTTGTCAGATCATAATATACCACCTTTGGTACAATTGCAGGTGGAACGTATCAGAGAAAGCTCTCCGTATGGACACTTGGCATCTTGGCGTCTGCGATCAGTCATTGTCAAATGTGGAGATGATCTGAGGCAAGAGTTGCTTGCTTACCAACTTCTCTGTATGTTTCAAAAAATATGGATAGAAGAAAAAGTATCATTATGGCTTAGACCTTATAAGTGAGTATCTGTGTTATATACTGGCTAAAAGACAGTTAACAAATTCAATATTGACCTTTTACATCTTCCTCTTAATGGGGTGGGGGATCAACTCGTGCTGTGTCGAGATTGCTTACCATGACAGATGTGAATGAGGAGCTGTATCAGGGACAAGAGTGATACAAGTGATAATTGTTATCACAGCAGTTATTAAATGTTGTACAGCATCTTGGTCATTCTCAATTACCATTATTCACATCTGAAACTGTATACATAATTGCACACAGCATAATGGCAGTGTAATGGGTCTTTAACAATACAGTCCAATCCTTTTCTATTAGTGTCTTCGCACCATATGCTCTGTGTGTTGGCTAGAAATCCATAAGCACTCAATCCGATACGAGGCGGAAGTGTTTACCAGAGGGCACCTCTTTTATCATCCTCAAAAGCCCTGCATGTTATTTTGGTTTATAATCTTTTCATTTAGTGCTGTTAGGTGCACCGCATAAATAATGAGAAGAGTACAAGTGTGGAAAAGTGGTGAGTAGGTTCAGGAAGTGCCTAGTGGGTTTTGGGAGCCGCTTGGGTGTAATGTGTGCAGGGGTGAGAAGTGGAGGACTAGTACTGTAATTACATGACTACACTATAATCAACACTGCCTCAATGAGCCTCCCTCTCCAACTGATGTGGGCAAGTGCCTACTGGGTGCAGGGAGAGGCTAGGGGTATGAGAAATAACAGCAAGTGTTGGGTTATGGAGTGGTGGTAAGGAAAAGAGTGAACTTGAATGGGAGGCTGCTATCTGCTCACTGATAAATTGCAAGTGACCACTGAGTAGGAGTGACTCGGTGTTGCTGTACTTTATTTAAAGTAAGCATTTGCACTGAATTTAACTGTTAAATCATTTCCCAGCATAAATTAAATAAAATGACTAATGTGAAAATCCATAATAAAGCTTCAATGTTGTTAATGAGAAAATCGGTAGGAGCCACGAGGAGGATTTGAACCCGCTCACTTGGTCGAGTGAGTTCGAATTCGTCCTCTCACATCGCATATCAACTACATGCAGATATGTAAATATTTATACCATATAATTAATCATTAAATCACTTGCCATGTATTCCCATCTTTCTGGCCTTCCTCTTCTCTACTACCTAAAAATTTAATTAAATCCCCTCTTCACCAATCTACTATCTTTCATTTGTTCAACATTAATTTTACTAAGCAAGTGATCTGTAGAAAGCATTCCAAACTTGCAGATTTGTTTTGTCACAAATAGAAAGTAAAGCAGTAACATATCGGTATATGTACATGAAAGTGGTTTCTCTTATAAGACGACATTGATTTGTGTCGCTACACAATATTATTTGCTATTTTATGTAATGTTTTTATATACATTACACTTTTTATATACATATAAAAAGTATATACATTTTTATATACATTTTTTATATACATGCTATTTTATATAACTGGCACCAGCATTGTGCTGCTGTTTTTGGTTTTATGTATTTATTCCATATGGCAAAACATAAACAAGTTTGTTATATTGCAGAATCTTGGTGCTATCAGATGACTCTGGCATGATTGAACCCATTGTCAACACGTGTTCATTGCACCAGATCAAGAAAAACAGCAAGATGTCTATGTTGGAATATTTCATCAAAGAATTTGGAGATAAAAATTCTGAAGAATTTCTTACAGCACAAAGAAAATTTGTTGAATCTTGTGCTGCTTACTGCCTTGTTTGTTACATTATTCAGGTTAAAGATAGGTGAGTAATGAAATGTGTGTGTGTGTGTGTGTGTGTGTGTAATTACCTAAGTGTAATTACCTAAGTGTAGTTACAGGATGAGAGCTACGCTCGTGGTGTCCCGTCTTCCCAGCACTCTTTGTCATATAACGCTTTGAAACTACTGACGGTCTTGGCCTCCACCACCTTCTCCCCCAACTTGTTCCAACCGTCTACCACTCTGTTTGCGAAAGTGAATTTTCTTATATTTCTTCGGCATCTGTGTTTAGCCAGTTTATATCTATGACCTCTTGTTCTTGAAGTTCCAGGTCTCAGGAAATCTTTCTTGTTGATTTTATCAATTCCTGTTACTATTTTGTATGTAGTGATCATATCACCTCTTTTTCTTCTGTCTTCTAGTTTTGGCATATTTAATGCTTCTAACCTTTCCTCGTAGCTCTTACCCTTCAGTTCTGGGAGCCACTTAGTAGCATGTCTTTGCACCTTTTCCAGTTTGTTGATGTGCTTCTTAAGATATGGGCACCAAACAACAGCTGCATATTCTAGCTTTGGCCTAACAAAAGTCATGAACAATTTCTTTAGTATATCCCCATCCATGTATTTAAAAGCAATTCTGAAGTTAGAAAGCATAGCATAGGCTCCTTGCACAATATTCTTTATGTGGTCTTCAGGTGATAGTTTTCTATCTAGAACCACCCCTAGATCTCTTTCTTTATCAGAGTTCTTTAAAGATTTCTCACATAATATATAGGTTGTGTGGGGTCTATGTTCTCCTATTCCACATTCCATAACATGACATTTATTAACATTAAATTCCATTTGCCAAGTGGTGCTCCATATACTTATTTTATCCAGGTCTTCTTGAAGGGCATGACAATCATCTAAATTTCTTATCTAAGTGTGTGTGTGTGTGTGTGTGTGTGTGTGTGTGTGTGTGTGTGTGTGTGTGTGTGTGTGTGTGTGTGTGTGTGTGTGTGTATGCTTTGTTTGTAGTTATTGGATGAGAGCTGTGCTCGCTGTGTCCCATCTTCATGTGATGCTTTGAAACTACTGATGGTTTTGACATCCTCTGCCCTCACACTTAACTTGTTCCAACCTTCTACAATTCTCTTTACAAAGGAGAACGTTGTAATAATTATTGCCATCTTTATTTCCTTAACTTGAATCTGTGACCTTTTTTTTTTTTTTTTTTTGTAAGTTGTGGGTTTAAAAAATTCCTCTTTAGCAATTTTGCTAAAGAGGAATTTGTTTTGTATATTTTGATCATATTGCCTCTTTCTTCTATCTTCTAGCTTTTTCATATTTAAAGCCTCTACCTCTCCTCGTAGCTCTTGATTTTCAGTTCCAGAATGTGTGTGTGTGTGTGTGTGTGTGTGTGTGTGTGTGTGTGTGTGTGTGTAGGGGAGGGGGGAGTGTTTCTAATATGTTTGTCTTATGGCAAATCTTTAAATTTTAGAAATTATATTTTGGTGTTTTATTAGGTGTGGGTTTCATGCTGGAATTGCATACTCTAGGACATATGCTGTGTATATTTTGAAGGATTCTTTGATCAGGTTCTTAAATTTTTGCCTTAACCCTTGTGTGGCTCCGGGCTATTTAGCATTTGTCACCCACAGGCGCATACCAAAAGAAAAAAAATTTTTCTTCTAAACCTGTTAATTTGTGTTCACTGATCATGGGGAAAATTAAAAAAAAAATCATAAGTGGCATATATTGCCATCTATAGAGTGGGAAAGTCTGGCAAAAAACAGGCGCTGACTCGGCATGCGTCCCAGACGGTCTGTTGCTCGCCAGCTGTCAAGCAGGAGTGGTCACAAAAAGATAATTACCTAATTATTTCAATGTCTCCGATTGATTTTTCGTAGTTTTTTCGCTGTAATATTATTCAATAGTGTGTAGTGTGATATATTTATATAATAAAATGAGTGAATCATTGCTGTACTCAAAAATATGTTGATTCAATTATTATGTTCATCAAATAGTGAACAAATACTTTGTCGGTTATTACACTATATACACAGGTTATATATAAGTATCTGCATGTTTTGTTCACCATAACGAACCACTAAGTTGCTATTATGAGTCAAAAAGTAACAAGGAGTGACTGCCACACACCAGCCAGCCACTCGCTGCCACTCATTTCCTCAACACCTCACTCGCCCACATTCTCCTCCCACAATACTGTTTTTGCTTTTATTCACAATATACAGACGTTATATATAAGTATCTACGTTCGTGTTCACCATAAAGAACCACTAAGTTGGCATGCTGGGGCGCAGTGGCAAATCGCCACTGGCTGCTACTTCCTCCCTCCCTCAACTCACCTGACTCACCCACATTCTCCTCCCACAATACTGTTTTTGCTTTTATTCACTATATACAGACGTTATATATAAGTATCTACATTCGTGTTCACCATAACGAACCACTAAGTTGGTACGCTGAGCGACTATAAGAAATATTGTCAGGAGAACCTTAGACATCTCCAAGCAGCAGTCTGGTGGACCAAACTCTCACAAGTCAAGTAGAAGAAAATGAGAACCTTCCAAACAAGAGATGCCTTATCATCAGGGAGTCATCAGGGAGCCGGTCGGCCGAGCGGACAGCACGCTGGACTTGTGATCCTGTGGTCCTGGGTTTGATCCCAGGCGCTGGCGAGAAACAATGGGCAGAGTTTCTTTCACCCTATGCTCCTGTTACCTAGCAGTAAAATAGGTACCTGGGTGTTAGTCAGCTGTCACGGGCTGCTTCCTGGGGGTGGAGGCCTGGTCGAGGACCGGGCCGCGGGGACACTAAAAAGCCCCGAAATCATCTCAAGATAACCTCAAGAT
>WNGS01000337.1:5135405-5149998 GCA_020271785.1 Procambarus virginalis | reverse complement strand
TGCTATGTTGGGGGGGGGCGTGGTCGGTTTCACCACTCCTTGCTGTGCGTTCCCTTGTTTTCCTCCTCTGCCACAGGGGTGTTGCGTGTGTTCCTTGGCTTCTAGGGCTTTTTTCGGCCTGTGTCCTGTGGGTTGCTTCTTTGTATCGGTCTGTTGCAGTTGCTCGTATCTTTGGTTTGGGTCCAGTTCTGGCGGCAACCCGTCCGCCTCTTGGGTTTCTTGCTTGCCCTGCCAATTGTTTTTTCGGGGTCTGGCATGTCCCGCGTCGGACCTGTCATTTCTGAACTCCTGGCGGGTTTGCTTGCTTGGAGGTTTTCTGTTCGGCAGACGTTCCATCTCCTTGTGCCACCTGAGTTCGGTGGTCGCGCCCGAGATCCTCTTGCGGATCCGCCTTTTCCTGGGCTCGGAGGGCCTTACTGGGGCTGCTTCCGTCTGCCTCATGGTCTCACCTCCAGCTGGTGGTCAGTGTCCCACCTGCGTGTTTCTCTTGGCGGCAGTATGGGGTGTTTGGTTGGTCCTCCTTTTCCTGTCCTTCTTAGGTGGTTACTCTTGTTACCGTCGGCTTGGTTTTTGGTGGGGGTTGGGGGCCGTCGTCGTGCCGCATACTGTCGCCTCTCTCTTTTTGTGCGGCGCTAGCGGGGCCGCTTGGCTTGCTTTCGGTCTTGGTGTTGCTTCTACACCGTTAGTAAGCTGTCTTGTGCGTCGTTTCACCTCCGGCCTGTTCGTGCGCCGCTTGCACCATCCTGGTCCCGCAGTTGTGTGCCATGGCGTCTGTGTCCGGAGCGCATTTTGCGTTGATCCGGTTCTGTTCTTCCTGGTTCGCCTGTGCTGGTGTCCTGGGTTGTCAGCCGTGTTCTTGCGGCTCGGCTGCCTGTGTTCTTCCCTCCTGTCCGTGGGTTCGTGGCTTTGCTGCTCTCGCTGCCGTTTGGATGACGTGTTCTCGCAGTCTTTCGGGCATGGATCTTTGGTGTTCGTTCGAGGGCCTTGCTGCTCGTTGTTGTGTTGTTCCCGGGACTGTCCGGGGCTGTGGCGCCTTGGGTTGCATTGCTGCCGGTTGTCTCGCTTCCAGGGGAGGGGTGCGTGGTGTCCGCCTCCCGGTTCCGTCCTTTTGATCTTCCTCAGTGGGTAGTTAGCTCCGGGGAGCCGACGGGGCTCCCCCAGAAAACCAGCGTTGAATGTAATGAAACGCCATTTCTGGGTGAGTCCCGGAGGCTCCCCAGCAACCCTCCCTCCTCCGGTCGGCGGTTTTTTCGCGTGTCTTGACATCCAGCCTCAGAACTGATGGGTGGATAGCTGGCGTGTGAGGTCTGGGGCTCCCCCTTCCCCTCCCGGGGAGGGGGAGCTGCGCATACAGCGGCGCGGTGACGTGTGACGTCATACTAGTTGCTTGTTTTCTGTTGGGGAGTTCTATCCACTAGTTCGACTTTTGGTAGCAATTTTAACCAGAATAGGGGTTTGTTTTGGGGCGCTTACCTTTCTGGGTGCCTGTCCCGGTCGATGGCAGACATAGATGCTTCCAATCACACGGGGGCTTCTATAGGCCATTGCTCCCCTTGCCTCTCTGAGGGTGCCCGGTTCTGGCCATGGTCCCCGGTAGGCCTAAGAACTCCATACACATGACTGATGCCAAAGTCTGACATTAGCATATCAGCCTGGGATAGCTCCGGGGAGCCTCCGGACTCGCCCAGAAAATGGCGTTTCATTACATTCAACGCTGGTTTTTTTTAAGGAGGAAGGAGGAAGCCCCCCTTATGGCTCTGTGAAATAGCTTCCTGAGATTGCTTCACACTGAAAGGTGTTTGTTCTACTGGGGACTGGAGCCACAGAACCTGTTCTCCTCACATAGATGCTGGAGCAGGTGACAATCCACCACCTCACTAAAGGAAGCCTCCAGAAAGTCAGTGCAGCTTTACAGACAATGGAAGGTTTTCTGAGAAGTAAAGTCTCAAAAAACTACAAACAACTACTGCAATGCAATAATTCCTAAATTATTGGGATTGTCTCAAAGCCATTAAACGTACTCGCTAGAAAGAAGACGAGAGATATCAATTAATATACACATGGAAAATACTGTAGGGCCAGGTCCAAAATCTACACAGTAAATAACAACGTACTGGAGGGAACGATATGGAAGAAAATGCAGAATAGAACCAGTGAAGAGCAGGGTGCCATAGGCACAATTAGAGAACACTGTATAAATATCAGAGGTCCACAGTTGTTCAACATCCGCCCAGCAACTATAAGAAATATTGTCAGGAGAACCTTGGACATCTCCAAGCAGCAGTCTGGTGGACCAACTCTCACAAGTCAAGTAGAAGAAAATGAGAACCTCCCAAACAAGAGATGCCATATCAATGATAAAGATAAAGATACGAGATAAAGCACCTAAATTATTGGGATCGTCTCAAGCTCTCCAAATGTACTCTCTAGAAGGAGACGAGAGAGATACAAATAATATACACATGAAAAAATACTGGAGGGCCAGGTCCCAAATCTGCACAGTAAAATAATAACGTACTGGAGTGAACGATATGAAGAAAAAATGCAAGATTGATCCAGTGAAGGGCAGAGGTGCCATAGGCACAATCAGAGAGCACTGTATAAACATCAGAGGTCCGCGGTTGTTCAACGTCCTCCCAGCGACTACTAAGAAATATTGCCAGAACAACCGTGGACATCATCAAGAGAAAACTGGACTGTTTCTAAGAGAAGTTCCGGACCAGTTGGGCTGTGGTGGGTATGTGGGCTGCGGGCCGCTCCGAGCAACAGCTGGTGGACCAAGCTCTCACAAGTCGAGCGTGGCCTCGGGCCAGGCTTGGGAGTAGAAAAGAACTCCCAGAACCCCATCAACCAGGTATCAACCAGGATACGTTTTAAGATATTGCTCTCGAGGGTTAACAGTGTTGCACAAACTGCTCCATTCAAGGCTGGAGAAATTGCTGACCTAGAGAACATTCAAAGTTCTTTTACTGGCAAAATCCATTCAATAAAACATCTAAGTTTTTGGGACCTCTTAGTAACGGGTATCTTCTAGTATGCAGGCGAGAGCGATACATAATAATTTACACGTGGAAAATATTAAGATGGACTTTGTCCAAATCTGCACATGGAAGTTGTCATGCCTCTTGTTTCAATGTAAGATGTGCAAGTCACTTTCTCTGATTAAAATAACTAGATGTTTTGAACTCTCAATCCTCATGCCACCATTGGTGCTCTTATTTTATTTACTGAGAAGGCTATAGAAGCTGATGAGTTCCAACTTTTTCTAGCTGGCTTGGAGCTCTCCTTTCTCATCAATTGTCTTGAATCTCTCAATAATTTTTCTCTGGAAACAGTTTACCAATTGGTTTATAACCAGGTCCCCAATTGTTTGATTGAATAGAAGTGAACATTTAAGAATCAGTGTCCAAGCATCCTCTACCCAGAGTTTGAACATGGCTTATATTGCTTGGAATGATGGGCAAGCATGCTACTGCTTCACCATAGGGGCATAAACTCACTCACTCACTCTCTCTCTATCTCTCTCTTGACCTCTTAGGATATTTCAATCTCATATTCTTTTCCTGGGCCTATCACTGTTAGCTTGGTCATTGTATATGAATGTTATCACTGTCCTCTTTTTAACTGGAGTTTGTCGAGAGTTTACTTGAACAACATGGCCAAGTACCAGCCTTTTTCTTGTAAAGTTGTTGCCCTCTGTGGTCCACTAGTCCATATATCCATTATGGTCTACAGGTCCAGGTATTCATTATAGTCCGTCTGATCCAGTACTTTCTGCAGGAACTTGTCCAACTCCTTGAAAATTTCCCCTAATATTTTGACAGTATTTCTTAAATTTAGTGGAAGGAATTTTTAAAATCTCTGAGAAGTTGATGCTTATAGATTATTCCCTGATTGAACTTGTTGCCCTTCTACTTGCACTGGATCTGCTTTAACAGGATGAGAAAGGTGTAGATAAAATTCACTATGGTGATACCTGTAGTTATTGTAATTACTGGCCTATAGTGCCAAGGGCTAGGCATTCATTTTATACCTGCATAAGGTATGAAAGTTACAGCCACGCTCCTGTGCCAGGTAAGTTCACCACAGGCTTACCATAGCCCGTGCTACTTTGAACTTTTTATTCCGAGTAGCTGAATCCAAAACAACAACAACACAGGTGAACTGTTATCCTCTTATTAGAATGAGGGATTTTTTTTATTTGTGAATGCTTCTATAATAACTTTTCCACTTCTTATCCTTGTAAATACATTGTGTTTTTGTGTTTCAGACATAATGGAAATATTTTGTTGGACAACGAGGGTCACATTATACACATAGACTTTGGTTTCATGCTGTCGTCATCGCCCCGTAACTTAGGGTTTGAGTCATCCCCGTTCAAGCTGACACAAGAGTTGGTGGAGGTGATGGGTGGAGAAAACTCAGACATGTTTGCATACTTCAAGATCCTGCTCTTGCAAGGCCTTATGGCTGCCAGGAAACATAGTGAGAAGATCCTCTCCTTGGTTGAAGTCATGAGCTCTGGTAAGTGCTGGTGCCAGGCATAAATATATTATGTAATACACTAGCAATGGATTTTACACACACACCTTATCACATTATCACACAGGATAGAGATAATTGAGGATATGCAAAAGAAATATGAAGAAAAAGTGCTTAAATTGGAAAAGGACAATGGAGCTCTCAGGAGTGAGCTTTGCACTCTAAAAGGAAGTATTCTTCGGCAAGGAAAGATTATTACTGCATTAACGGACAAGGTAACAATCAGGAGGAACAAATCAAGGAACTAGTGAAAGAAAATGAGGTATGGAAAGTGAAGAGTGGTGACTGAAGAAATAAACAAGAAAATACTCATATAGTGAACAACTCCAAGGGAGCCTGAGGGCTAACATAGTTAGGCAAGGATCTGCAACTGGAAACTTCATTGACAACTCACATAGAGGTTAATAAAGAACTGGAAAAGTATAAAGAAGAAATATAAAGAGACGTACACGCAAGTTGTAAAAGAGAAAGATACGATTAAGGAAGTGTGTTTGGAAGTTAAAACCGGAAATGATGAACAAGAAGTGGATCTTAGGCAAGCAATAAGGAAAGAACTGGTTACCAACAGTAAACTGGTACAAAACACTGTAGATAGAAGTAAGTCCATAATAATTTTTGGATGTTTAGAGAAAGAAATTTCATCTAAGGTGGACAGAGCAGCAGAAGAGATGAAAATCATAGAAAAAACAGTAGGATTAGGAGAAGACCTAAATTCAAAGGAGCATGTCAGTGCAGACAATGAGTCACAATAACGTGACTGAAGTATGTTGACCAGACCACACACTAGAAGGTGAAGGGACGATGACGTTTTGGTCCGTCCTGGACCATTCTCAAGTCGATTGTGACCATTTTCACAATCGACTTAAGAATGGTCCAGGACGTACCGAAACGTCGTCGTCCCTTCACCTTCTAGTGCGTGGTCTGGTCAATGAGCATGTCAGTGATTTTAGGAGGATAGGAAAATATGAGAAAGACAAGAACTTCCCCTTAAGGGTGATGTTTAATAGTGAAGTACAGTATGACAGAAGTGCTTCGGAATGCCAGAAAATTGCAATGTGACGAAGATGGCAAACCTTGGTCAATAAGACAAGACCTCTCAAAGGAGGACAGAGAAAAGCTGAAAATAAATCTCATTGAAGCAAAATGTCTAAATGAGGATAGAAATGAAGATGGGAATTCTTTTTTCTACAAAGTGTCAGTGACTGGAAAGCTTGTGAAATGGTACATAAAGACAAAGCAACAAAATCATTAAAGGAAGAGGGGTGTAAAGAACAAAGGGAAGGGGAACATGTTCCTGAAAATAGTATATACCTACATAGATGGGGTGAGATAGAAAATATTGCAGTTGAAGGATATACTTCAGCTCAAAGTTCCAGATATTGTCGCATTAACAGAGACGAAACTTGAAGAAAATATTTTAAGTGAGGTCGTATTCCCAAGGGGCTACTCAGTTTGGAGATGTAAACTAAACTAGGAAGTGCAGGGGAGGAGTGGCTGTGCTGGTGAAAGAACACCTGAAGGTAAGAGAGTTAATATTTGAAAACTCTCGAGATATAGACATAATGGCATTGCAGCTCTGGAATCAAAATGACAAGCTGATAATTTTAAATGCCTACAGCCTACCTGCAAGCAACACATGAACAAAGGAAGAACTGGATGACAAACGAAAGGGCCTCATGATGGTCGTGAGAGAGATTATGGTAAGAGCTGACAAAGATAAATCCCGATTGTTGGTACTGGGGGACTTTAACTTTAAGGCAATAGACTGGGAGGCCTACGAGGCAAGAACAGAGGACATTTGGACAGGCAGGTTCGTAAACCTCATCTTGGAGACATTCATGTGTCAACACGTCAAGCAGGCCACAAGAATGAGGGAAGGGGATGTTCCATCAGTACTGGATCCAATATTCACCAGAAAAGTAGTAGTATTTGACATCCAGTACCTTCCTCCCTTGGGAAAGAGTTATCACGTCCTCATGGACATTAAATGCGCTTTGCGATATAATCTAGTTGAGAATGGGGACATTGAAACAGTTGTTAAACTTGTTTTCAAGAGAGGATGCTATAAGGAACTTAGACATTTTTTTTCATGGGTATAATTGGACAGACTTGTTGCTAGGCAAGGAAGCAAATGAGATGTATGCCATATTTTGCAAAATATGCGATGAAGGCACACAAACATTTATACCAAAACAGAGATGCAGACATAGGAAACAGGGTTGGTTCAATAGAAATTACGAGAGAGCCAGAGATCAAAAGACACAAGCATGGAATCATTATAGGAAGAGTTCAAACCCTCCAAACATACCAACGATACAAAGATGTGAGAAATAACTACACATTGGTAAGGAGAAAGGCAGAGAGGAACTTTGAGAACGGTATAGCAAACAAATGTAAATCAGATCCAGGCCTTTTCTATAAATTCATTAAAAGCAAGCTGCAGGTAAAGGATAATATTCAGAGGTTGAACATGGGGGACAGATACATGGAAAGTGAAAAGGAAATGTGTGAAACATTAAACAAAAATTTTCAGTGTGTTTGTACAAAATGAAATCTTCAGGGAACCAGACACAATAAGAATTCCAGAGAACAACATAGAGCATAGAGGTGTCTAGAGACGAAGTGAAACAAATGCTCTTGGAGCTACGTAAGAACAAAGCAGTTGGCCCAGATGGGGTTTCACCGTGGGTTCTAAGAGAATGTGCACCTGAGCTCACCATACCACTTCAGCTGATTTTTCAGACATCCTTGTGTACAGGAGTCGTAGCAGACGTGTGGAAAAAGGCTAACATAGTTGCAATCTACAAAAGTGGCAGCAGGGAAGACCCCCTCAATTATAGACCTGTATCATTGACAAGTGTAATAGTCAAAATATTGGAAAAAATAATTAAAACTAAATGGGTAGAACACCTGGAGAGAAACAATATAATATCAGACACAGTATGGTTTTTGATCTGGAAGATCCTGTGTATCGAATTTACCCAGTTTCTATGATCGAGCCACAGATTTTACAGGAAAGAGATGGTTGGGTTGACTGCATCTATCTGGATCTAAACAAGGCTTTCGACAGAGTTCCACATAAGAGGGTGTTCTGGAAACTGGAACACATTGGAGGGGTGACAGGTTAGCTGTTAACATGGATGAAAAATTTTCTGACAGAAAAATGAGGGCAGTAATAAAAGGGAGTGTATCGGACTGGAGAAATATCACAGGCGGAGTACCACAGGGGTTCAGTTCTTGCACCGGTAATGTTCATTGTCTACATAAACGAACTACCAGATGGAATAGAAAATTATATGAGCATGTTTGTTGATGATGCTAAGATAATAGGAAGGATAAGTATCTTAGATGATTGTAATGCACTCCAAGAAGACCAGGACAAAATAAGTATATGGAGCACCACTTGGTAAATGGAATTTAATGTAAATAAATGCCATGTTATGAAATGTGGAATAGGAGAACATAGACCCCATACAACCTATAAATTATGTGAAAAATCTGTAAAGACTTCTGATAGAGATCTAGGGGTGGTTTTAGATGGAAAACTATCGCCTGAGGACCACAAAGAATGTTGTGCAAGGAGCCTGTGCCACACTTTCTAACTTCAGAATTGCTTTTAAATACACGGATGGAGAACTACTAAAGAAATTGTTCACGACTTTTGTTAGGCCAAAGCTAGAATATGCAGCGGTTGTGTGGTGCCCATATTTTAAGAAGCACATCAACAAACTGGAAAAGGTGCAAAGACATGGCACTAAGTGGTTCCCAGAACTGAAGGACAAGAGCTACGAGAAGTTAGTCATTAAAGATGCAAAAACTAGAAGATAGAAGAAAAAGAGGCACTATGATCACTACATACAAAATAGTAACAGGAATCGATGAAATTGATAGGGAAGAATTCTTAAGACCCAGAGCTTTAAGAACAAGAGGTCATAGATATAAACTAACAGAAGAAAGCTGTCTCAGAAATTTAAGAAAATTCACTTTTGTGAACAGTGTTAGACGGTTAGAACAAGTTAGGAGAGGTGCTGGTGGAGGCCAAATCTGTCAGTAATTTCCAAGGTTATATGACAAAAGTGCCGGGGAGACGAGACACCACGAGCGTAGCTCCCATCCTGTAACTACACTTAGGTAATTACACACACGTTCTGGTCCAAGAGTTAAAGCTTAATCCTGCATGCACATGTGCCACTTGTGGAAATACAATTTGGAGAAAGAGATGATTGCTGATATTTTATACTTGGCTCAAAGTCTGAACCAAATTAGGGGCTCTGAACAATGTTAATGCTGTCAAGTAATTTATTTTGTATTTTCTTCCCAGGTTCCAAGTTAGCATGTTTCCGTGCTGGAGCTTCAGTGGTACCAGCTTTAAAAAACCGCTTCCATGTCAACATGACTGATGAACAGCTCCAGGCTCATCTGGACTCTTTAGTGTATAATGCCATTAACTCTATTACTACCAGACTTTATGATGGCTTCCAGTACTTCACCAATGGGATACTCTAGCCTAGAGAAGGCCTGTGCCTTTGTACAGTGAACAAGTGACATGGAACAAGTAGCATAATGCAAAAAACCATGCAACTTGGTCCAAGTTGGTATATCGAAAGTGAAATGATTTGGTCGTATAGGCTATAGTTGGTAATAGGTGTGACCTGGGCCGGGTAGTGTGCAGCAGAACTAGTGAAACTTGTTGCAGGTAGTACAGTATACAGAAGTACTGTACTCTTATAACTTGGTCCATGTGTTGTGCTGTAGCAGGTCTGAGGTAACACGGTCCTAGCAGTGTATACCAGAAATGATGATTGGTCCAGGTGGTATGCATAAGCATTTGAGAGCCCTAGGTCAAAATGTCTAAACACTTGGGTTACCAAGATTTCTTCTCGGTACATTTTCTGAAAGGTACAAGTGCTTGTAGAGGACAATGCTCATTGATGATACAAGTCATGGTATGATTTTACAAACTGGACAGTGAAAAGATTATTAGTGTAGTGAAATGTGTACAAATGTGAATTAAAGAAAATTGTAGAGATAACCAAAGAAAAGAAGTGAAGTCGAGGCAGCAGGTAACAAGAAATCATTTTCACATTGTCAAGTTACACATTTGATTATCTTGGCATTTTCTCAAGTTCTACAACATTGAAACAAACATCAATTCCATTACAAATTTATATTTTAACAGGGCTGTCCAGTTCTTGTCTGGACATCTCAGAAGTACTCATTATTGTTTTGTTAATATTGTTTGCAGCTCAAAATGTTAGTCATGGCTTGGAATCCATATTTTTTCCTATCTTCTGTGAAATCAAAATTATTAATATTGGTTTCTTGGTTTGTGCTTTGCATTTTTATCCTTTTCCAACTGCATTCCTGATCTAGCTGGAGCATAAGGTTCAGTATTATTAGTAATGTTTTTTATAGGTGTCCAGGATTCATTGTATTTTTATATGAAACGGAATCGTTAATGTCGATTTTAAAGAACTCGGCTGGGTTTTTTAGAAGTTATTCTATAAATAACTATTTACAGAAGCTTTAACCATTCACAAACCAAGGGTTATTGTCCCTATATCAGTGCCAACCAAGTGAGGGGTGTTGGCATAGTCATGTGTCAGTCTACCAAGTAAGTGTGACATTAGGCTTAGCTTTGTGTCATGACACAAAGCTGTGTTGTAGTACAGAATGAAGCGAGAATGTTTCTTGGATGAATTTAATATCAATCTAGTAAAGGTATAATTAGTTTGGTCATAATGTCAGCTGAATGCATGTGTAAATAATGGTTTCTTTAAAATGGAATGGTTTCTTTCACCAAGTGTGTGCATGCAAATGCCAGTAAGCCTTTTTTCAGTGGCATCCGGTTGAGCATGTAGCAATAGACTGTTTATCAAACCAAATGCTTGTTGATATCAATCCATTTATAGGCGAGTCGGCTGTCTTTGTACTAGCTCACATGTCGGTGTTGAGTGAGTATTCATACAGATTCATGTAAGGTCGGTAGGTCAGAAGGGTTGATTCTGGTTCACATATCGTCAGAGGAGTGAGTGTATTGGTGCTAGCTCATGTATTTGTCATTCAGGAGTATGTGTGATACTTAGCCTCGTGTCACTGTCAGTACCAGGTATTCTTACCCCATCATCTGACACTCGCAAAGAGGAAGGTAAAGAGTATACATACATTAATCCATTTACTTAAAAAATTGCATTCAATCATTTTGTATATTTTTGCCTGTTTTGTACATCAAGTTATTAAGCATTTCCTTATTAGGAAGATTTTTTATGCAGTGTTACAATGGATTAATGAAGTGTATGGTGGGTGAAATATGGTGCAGCCTTCCCTGCCTCACCCCTCACAGGTCTCTCATGTCTGCATACAGTATGTCGTCCATTACTCATAAAGGATAGCTAGATCACTTTTGTAATACATCATGAGGCTCTTGTATGCCAATATATTATTATAAATGCAATGATTTTGTTCCTGTCAGACTTTTTGCTTGTATTTGTATCATTGTAAGTACTGTAAATAGCGAGTATCGGCAGGTTCAGAAACTTGCACACAGTAGTTGCCACAAAACTTGCAGGGGAGGTGTGGGTGGGTGGGTTTACAGCTTCTGAAAAGTTATGTATTATTAACATGCTTGTGATGCAGCCAAATTGAAATTCTACTTAAATTTAAAATTGGATGAGGGGTTATGTTTGTGGTAACTCCTGGCTCTGTCCTGTTGTAAACATATTTTGTTCTCATATTCAATAAACTGTTAAGAAAATCAGTATTTTTATTTGGACATGACTTACACATTCTAGCACACTAATGTATTCAAGATGTAGACAGTCATGCTGAGAACATTGTGGTCTTGAATAGGTGGCTTCATGTAGGCTAAAGTAATTTTATATTCTTTCCTGTATACAAAATTCAATGTTAAAGGAATATCCGAAATGGTTTTAATTCTGTTAGGTAGAGAAAATTTGAAAAGCAGGAGTACAATATGTATTCTGAGAGACCTCTATGAACATCAGTGGCCCAAGACTGTTCAACATGCTTCCACTACACACAAGGAGCATAACTGGCCGACCCCTCACAGTTCTCGGACATCTCTGACCTCTCGGAGGGGTCGTGCCAGGGCTCGGGGATCTTCTGAGCGAGGTGGACCCTTGGTGTCAGTTTCGGAACAAGCACATCCTTTGGAGCCTGCATTGTCTGGTGGGTGCAATTTATTCTCTTGAGGGGTGTCAGCCTTTTTGCGGGTCTCCCTGTTGACAGGGCATTGGGGGGAGGGAGTTGGCGCTGTTTGCCCATGCTTGATCCCACAATTTGTGCCTTCTGGCCTATGGTGGCATTGGGCAGCTCCTTACGGATGTTCGGGGCTAGCAGGGCAGGCTTCTTCCCCTTCACTCAGTCAGGTCATCTTGGAGTGGGTGCGCTTGGGGGAGGTCAAAACGACCTTAACCCTCGGGTAGGTTTCCAGTCCCAAAACTGGACTGTGCGGATCTTTGGTTCATTCTGGACTTGTCCCGTCTGAAGCTCTGGATTCCCTCCTTTCGGATGACCACTCTGTCCCAGGTCTGTCTCCTGTTGGAGCCAGGGTGTTGGATGGTGTCTCGACCTCCGGAACGCATATTCGCACGTCCCGCTTCACCCAGGGGTTCAAGTTTCATTGTGGGGCGGCACAAGCTCAACAAGCTTGAGCTTGAAACCTATAATTACTAAATTATTAAGCTATAATTAATGCAGGACAAATAAAAGCTTTTTCACTTATGGGGTTATAAAGCAATTGAATCTCCTACCCGCCTCGGCAGTAAATGCCAAAAACGCTGCTGAATTTCAAAATCCAGCTCGATAAAATCATCAGAACAAATGGGGGGGGGGTTACCTCACATATGCCACCTGCTTGTAAAAAGAACCAAGATAATTTTATTATTAATATATACAAGAGTTGTTACATTCTTGTTCAGCCACTAGAACGCGGAGCGTTTCGGGCAGGTCCTTAATCCTATGTTCCCTGAAATACGACCCCCGTGAAGAATTGTTTTAACAACCAGGTACCCATTTTACTGTTAGTTAAACAGAGGCTACAGTTACCCATTTTATTGTGAGTTAAACAGAGGCTACAGTTAAGGATTTGCACCCAGTGAATCCTCCCCGACCACGATACGAACCCAGGACAAAGCGCTTGCGGAATGCCAGGCGAGCGTCTTATCACTACGCCACGGAGACTAAAATATTTTTATAGTACACCTTAAACGTAATTCATAAGGGATATGATCATTTTCTATAAGCAATAATAGCATCGGGAACTAAGGTGTTCTGACACCATATAGCTGAATACGGTCATCACTGCCAAAATGGCATTCATGGATAGGCATGGTATCCATAGTGGATAACAGGACCATGCAATGGAACCTCCAGGCCATGGTATTTGAATCTATTTACATAGTCAAGCTGGGAGCCAGCATAGAGTTGCATCTGAGACAGCTCCTTCCTGCCTGGATGGACGCCGATATATTATCTCTGTTTTCTCTGCTGAGATGACTAAACCTAGGTCCTGACATACCTTACCTTGACCTTGAGGATACCTTGAGGTGCTTCCGGGGCTTATCGTCCCCGCGGCCCGGTCATCGACCAGGCCTCCTGGTTGCTGGACTGATCAACCAGGCTGTTGGACGCGGCTGCTCGCAGCCTGACGTATGAGTCACAGCCTGGTTGATCAGGTATCCTTTGGTAGGTGCTTATCCAGTTCTCTCTTGAACACTGTGAGGGGTCGGCCAGTTAGTCCCTTATGTGTAGTGGAAGCGTGTTGAACAGTCTCGGGCCTCTGATGTTGATAGAGTTCTCTCTCAGAGTACCAGTTGCACCTCTGCTTTTCAACGGGGTATTCTGCACATCCTGCCATGTCTTCTGGTCTCATGTGATGTTATTTCTGTGTGCAGCTTTGGGACCAGCCCCTCTAATATTTTCACGTGTAAATTATTATGTATCTCTCCCGCCTGCGCTCAAGGGAATACAGATTTAGGCTCTTTAGTCGGTCCCAATAGTTTAGATGTTTTACCGAGTGGATTCTAGCAGTAAAGGATCTCTGCACGCTCTCCAGGTCAGCAATTTCACCCGCAGTGAAAGGGGCTGTCATTGTGCAGCAGTACTCCCTCTAGAGAGCACAAGCGTTTTGAAAAGTGTCATCATCGGTATAGCATCTCTAGTGTGAAAAGTCTTGTTATCCAACCTGTCATTTTTCTTGCAGTTGTGACGGCTACTTTATTGTGTTCTTTAAAGGTAAGGTCTTCCGACATGAGTACACCCAGATCCTTTACATTGCCTTTTCGTTCTATGTTATGATTTGCCTGAGTTTGTACGGGTTTCGTTTTATATTTTCATTTTTTCCATAGCGCATGAGCTGAATTATCTTCGTTAAACACCATATTATTTTCTGTAGCCCATAGAAAGACCTATCTACATCTGACTGGAGGTCGCCGTGTCCTCTATGTTGCCTACTCTCATGAAGATCCTAGTGTCATCTGCAAAGGATGATACCATGCATAGGTTTGTTCTTGTCTATGTCCGATATAGGATGAGAAAAAGTACTGGAGCAAAGCACAGTACCCTGGGGGACTGAGCTCTTAACGGTTGACGGGTTGGATTTTATTTTGTTGACTATTTACACATTGGGTTATGTTGGTCAGGAAATTGTAGATCCATCTGCCTACTTTTCCGGTAATTCCTTTTGAGCGCATTTTATGGGCAATAACACCATGGTCACATTTATCAAAAGCTTTTGCAAAATCTGTAAATTACATCAGCGTTTTGTTTGTCATCCATAGCATCTAATGCCATCATCAAGTGGTCCAGCAACTGCGCCCTGTTCTGAAACCATGTTGTCCGGGGTTATGGAGATGCTGTGATTCCATGTATTTGTGATCCTTACTTCTTAGCACTCTCAATTTTTATGATGTGCGATGTTAGTGCTATCGGTCTTAATTTTTTGCCTCTGCCTTATTTCCTCCTTTATGAAGTGGTGCTATCTCTGCTGTTTTTAGTATATCAGGAATAACGCCAAGTATCTAGGCTATGT
>WNGS01000337.1:5094743-5123028 GCA_020271785.1 Procambarus virginalis | reverse complement strand
CCCCAGGCTTACTGCCCCAGACTTACTGCCCCCAGACTTACTGCCCCCAGACTTACTGCCCCAGACTTACTGCCCCAGATTACTGCCCCCAGATTACTGCCCCCAGGCTTTCCCAGGCTACTGCCCCCAGGCTTACTGCCCCAGGCTTACTGCCCCAGGCTTACTGCCCCCAGGCTTACTGCCCCCAGACTTACTGCCCCCAGACTTACTGCCCCCAGGCTTACTGCCCCCAGGCTTACTGCCCCAGGCTTACTGCCCCCAGGCTTACTGCCCCAGGCTTACTGCCCCCAGCTTACTGCCCCCAGACTTACTGCCCCCAGGCTTACTGCCCCAGGCTTACTGCCCCAGGCTTACTGCCCCAGACTTACTGCCCCAGGCTTACTGCCCCCAGACTTACTGCCCCCAGGCTTACTGCCCCCAGGTTACTGCCCCAGGCTTACTGCCCCCAGGCTTACTGCCCCAGGCTACTGCCCCCAGGCTTACTGCCCCTGACTTACTGCCCCCAGGTTTACTGCCCCCGGCTTACTGCCCCCGGCTTACTGCCCCCAGGCTTACTGGCCCTGACTTACTGCCCCGGTTTACTGCCCCCAGGCTTACTGCCCCCAGGCTTACTGCCCCCAGGCTTACTGGCCCCAGACTTACTGCCCCAAGGCTTACTGCCCCCAGATTACTGCCCCCAAGGCTTACTGCCCCCAGACTTACTGCCCCCAGGCTTACTGCCCCCAGACTTACTGCCCCCAGGCTTACTGGCCCCAGACTTACTGCCCCCAGACTTACTGCCCCCAGATACTGCCCCCAGACTTACTGCCCCCAGGCTTACTGCCCCAGGCTTACTGCCCCCAGGCTTACTGCCCCCAGGCTTACTGCCCCCAGGCTTACTGCCCCAGGCTTACTGCCCCAGGCTTACTGCCCCCAGACTTACTGCCCCAGACTTACTGCCCCAGGCTTACTGCCCCAGACTTACTGCCCCAGGCTTACTGCCCCAGGCTTACTGCCCCAGGCTTACTGCCCCAGGCTTACTGCCCCAGGTTACTGCCCCCAGACTTACTGCCCCAGACTTACTGCCCCAGGCTTACTGCCCCCAGACTTACTGCCCCAGGCTTACTGCCCCAGACTTACTGCCCCCAGGCTTACTGCCCCAGGCTTACTGCCCCCAGGTTTACTGCCCCCAGACTTACTGCCCCAGACTTACTGCCCCAGGCTTACTGCCCCCAGACTTTCTGCCACCAGGCTTACTGCCCCCGTGCCTTTCCCAAGCGTTGGCCACAGGGGCGTCGTTGTCTCTTTACTGTTTCTTCCTTGTTCTGCTGTACGATCTTGCCTTCGGAGCTCATTTACCAGGCTTATGGGTACCGGCTTGGAATCTCTCACATGGGGCTTCATGGGACATAGAGAGGAATCACATTGTGAATGCCTCGACAATTGCAGCAACATGGCAAAAATTGTTCTCCTTTGTCAATCCTGACTCGACACTGTCGCGAGTCATGCTTCGTGCAACAGTACCGACATCTGGAGTCAAATGGACATTTCCAAACCTTATGTCCCCAACGAGAACACTTCATCTATGGTGTAGGCTCCTCAATATATTTTGCCACTTTTCTGTACCCAAGTCCTTGCACAAAAATTCTTTCTGGAGCTTCACCCTTTAACAAAGCAACAAGCTGGCTTTGTTTTCACCACGTACAATGTTCCTCTTAGCCCACACAACACTTTCATTGTTAAGATGAAGAAATTCAGAATCCAAATTTCTCGGATACTTAAAAACAATAAATTTAGTGTAAATTACTCCGATTTCAGGAATAACCAAAACAGTATTCTTAAAACCGTCAGCCGTTAGACCACGCGGCCTCTTCTGTCCCAACCGTTATGTAGGTAGGGCCGGTGAACACCAGCCTTAAATAATGGTTCATATTCGTTAAATTCCTTGGCCAATTGAACGGTCCACTCCAGCTTCTGATGAAAATTTAGTGGACATGTCCAGAGATATAACAGCCGCTTTCTTTCATTAATCCTTGCCTCTTGCCGTATGTTGCATTCTTCCGGTGAGATTTTCCTGCCGAGTTTGTATACAACTTTGTAAGCCAGGTTCCGTCTGCCATCGATCACTACACTTCTTAGTTGTTGTTGTTGTTATAGATTCAGCTACTCGGAACAAGTTCCAAGTAGCACGGGCTATGGTGAGCCCGTAACTTACCTGGCACAGGAGCTGGGCAAGAAGCACAGGCTATGGTTAGCCTCGTGGACAGGAGACGTCTCCCGCCCTGTGCACTTCTTAGGTCGTTCATCACTGATATTGTGGTCTAAATGCGAAATAGATCTGACAGCGATAATTACAAGGGATCAAATTTAAACAAAAAATCAAAGCATATACATGTGAAGTAAGGCAAATGACATTCTGGGATATATATTTCTAGAAGCGTTGGCAATAAAATACCAGGTGTTATTCTTCAGCTATGTGTATCATTGTCTTGTAAGGCCAATTTTAGATCATGCAGGTCTGTTTTGGTCGCCATACTATAGAATTGTCATAGATTCACTTGGACGGTTACGGAGAAGGATGACAAAGTTAATCCCAGGAATTAGAAGCCTCGTAAAGAGAGATTATTATGAAAGCTAAATTTACAATCCCCAGAAAGGCGAAGAGTTTGATGTGACATGATTAATGAATACATGTGGATTAATAAGCATAACAATGGTGATACTAAGAGAAAATCCACAAGAGCCGTGATGAGGATTCGAACCTATGGACTGGGTATTCCCAGATGCACGCTCTAGACGACTAAGCCACATGCTCATTGATATATCACGCTACTGTGATTTCTGTGTAATGTAGGTACTAATAAGGTGTTACATATATCGATACATACAGTTTACGGAACAATGGATATAAACAGGGTAAGATTCGATTCAGGAAGTACATTGGTAAATACTAGTCTGGAAATAAGGTGGTTGATTAATGATAGAAACTGCCGGGTTTAGACGACGTGGTATCACGAGATTGTTTCAAGCGTAGGTTACACATATATATGAATGAGTTGGCGTGTAAATGGGAGCTGACTCGTATGGGCCAATAGGGCTTCTGCAGTTAACTTAATTCGTATGTTCTTATTGTCCAACCACTTGGATTGGACGGTAGAGCGACATGCCTCGCTTTCATGCAGGCAGGCGTTCAATCCCAGTTTAAGTGGTTGGGTATCATTCCCTTCCTCTGTTCTATCCCACATTCCTTATCCTCGTATCCCTTCCAGGTGTTGTGTGGTCGTAACGGCTTAGCACTCTCTCTCTCTTGATAATATGTAGGGTTAGGTTTTGTAATTATGTTCTTAGCTTTAAGCAAGAAGACGACAGACTGGTTAACAAGAACCTTTCAAACAGATGCCAAACCAAATTTTGAGAGCAGGCGAGAGGCGCATAATAATTTAAACTTGAGAAATATTAGAGGCACTGGTTCCAAATGTGCACACGTAAATAACTCCTCATGAGGCCAGGAGACATGACAGGAAGTTCCAAATAGCCCCGTTGAAAAGCAAAGGTGCAATAGGAATTCTCAGAAACAATTCTATCAACATTTAAAGGTGCAAGACTTTTCAACACTCGCCCAAAACATAAGGTCGGCATATCTAGCTGACCTCTAATGGTGTTCAATAGAACTTGATAAATATGGCCACAAGGTAGACTCAAGGTAAGTAGGATGGATGGATACCTTACTCAGACTTGTGATCCTGCGATCAGCGGCGTGGTTGACCATACCCCCAATCAGTTTGCCTGGTCAGAAGCCGGGCTTCAAAGACATTGATCCCAGCCTTTACCTCAGGGTAAGGTTAGGTATGGGTGGTGCAGAAGGACACAAGGACACAAGTGAAAACTAAATAGTGATGATGCAAGCTAGGATAAGCCCTGACTCTATCCCTCACACTTAATGTGTCTCCAAGTTCAAGTACGTTTATTGAGATAATAAAATACATCTCAAAGGGATAGAGTAGCTTAGGCTACTTCTGCCCTCCTCTACTTCAAGTCCCTCGAGGGGCGCACAAATCCAGCGAGTACAAATCCACAAATCACAGTACAAGAATCACATTTTACATTGCAGGTTACTGTAGTAAACACAGCATATAAGTGTTACAAGCTACAAGCACTTTGCCCAAGAGTGTAAGTATTCTGTCTTATACCATTATCACACATCCAAATAATTTGATGTAGCACACTACTTATTTCCTTATTTCTATAGTTATCAATAAGTTGACACTAATACATAATGATCTAAGGTATGGGCGTACGGCATACTACATAATTTACACTCCTTATCTATTTCAAAATTCAAAATTCAAATGTTTATTTAGGTAAAGTACATACATACAAGGGGTGATACAGATATTAATGAATTTATAGATAGAGCTGGTACATACAATGCCTAAAGCCACTATTACGCAAAGCGTTTCGGGCAGACATCACTGACATCAACACCGTATTGCCAGAAATATTTGTATCCTACTCTCAATCTCCAGTAAATTTAATCCTTCAAATTAAACTTTACTATAAGAGAAGGAGGAATTTGTATTTATTATTGCATAATGCTTAAATTTTTACTGCTGTCCAGCATTACCGTTCTCAACTTTTTCTCCCTCCTCCTTGGATCATCTTGATTCTTGCCTTTATTTGTTTCAACGTTATCTACATACAACATCGACATGAGTTTTTGCCCAGGCTCTGTTCGCCATCTCATCAACTGCCTCATTCAACAGTATTCCCACATACGACAGCCCGACCTCCAAAGACCCAAAAGTGATTCCATGCATCCACCCATTTTTATCTCATGTCTTAACATTCTCTCTATACTGGACCACAATATTCTGGTATGTCTCCTCTCGTCTACTGGTCTTCTCCCTCCCTCCACTTGAGCAGTCGCCCCTCCGGGGGGTATCTGCTCTTCTCTTCTTACTTGTACTTAGTACCCAAATGAACCACAGAAAGCATGTTTTCAGAGAGATCAGGAAATGGAGTGCACTGACACGTGTGGTGGCGGAGGTAGACTCCATGCCCAGTTTTAAATGTAGATATAAAATAAGGCAATAGGCAAGATTTAATCAGTATATACACCGGCTGATTAAAAGTTGAGAACCGGGACCAGAGAGCCGAACCTCGACCCTAGCAATCAAAAAAAATGGCGAATGTCTCCCGTCGTTTCTCCCGCCAGTTTCAACACACATCGATACATTTATGTAACTCAAAATATTAGACACCAGTGGCCACAACGTCAGTTAAGTGGAGGAAACTGGCTATTTTATCTGTTTCTTCGGGACACTCATCCGGTGACATCATGAGCGTGTTGTGACGTCACCAGTTGAACGCTTTCTATTGGCTTCACAGTCTTGGAACATGATGTCATCGTTTGCAGTGACGCCTCACGCTTGCTAGTGATTGGCTGAAGGAGCGTTCATGTCGTCATCGTTGACGTCATTGATGAAGCTATTTTTTATTTTTTTTTATATAAAGGTTGCGGGTTGCCTTCTGGGAAGATTCTTAGTAATGCGCTGATGTTTGATTTGACGGATTGTAATGGAGATTTTGTTGTGTTTTGTTGATTATTTTTTTTATTGTATCGAGTCGATGTAGTGTTTGTGAATGAATGTTAAATTGGTAAAGCGAGGTAGAATGTGTGTTGTTGTGTGGGAAGTGGCGGCGGTGTGGGTGGTGTGCGGGCGGGCAGCACCTTCACTACCCCCACCACCACCACCACCACCACCACACCAGTATCATTCCAGTATCCTCCTCGCTGGCAGTCACTGGTGCGACGCCCGGTGCCCCGCGCCTCCCAGTAACACGCGCCCCGCGCCTGCACGTGCTCCTACGCCAGCCCCCTCGCCTCTATCTACACCAGTCTACACTCTTTTTTCACGCACAGTTTTGTGTACAGGAATATAGTGTTTGAATAATAAAGCCATCAACACAAGCTTCTTCAACAGTGAGTACTACAAGCGTAAAGGTTATTGTAGTTCTCGTGTGTGTGTGTGTGTGTGTGTGTGTGTGTGTGTGTGTGTGTGTGTGTGTGTGTGTGTGTGTGTGTGTGTGTGTGTGTGTACTCACCTAATTGTACTCACCTAATTGTGCTTGCGGGGGTTGAGCTTTGGCTCTTTGGTCCCGCCTCTCAACTGTCAATCAACTGGTGTACAGATTCCTGAGCCTACTGGGCTCTATCATATCTACACTTGAAGCTGTGTGTGTGTGTGTGTGTGTGTGTGTGTGTGTGTGTGTGTGTGTGTGTGTGTGTGTGTGTGTGTGTGTGTGTGTTATTTTGTGTGCAGACTCCAGCTATTAGCTCTTGGACCCCGCCTTTCTAACTACACTATTTTTCCTGTTATATCTACTACATATATATATCTCTAACACACACACACACACACACACACACACACACACACACACACACACACACACACACACACACACACACAGAGGGGCCAGGTAGCCTGGTGGATAGCGCGCAGGATTCGTAATTCTGTGGCGCGGGTTCGATTCCCGCACCCGGCAGAAACAAATGGGCAAAGTTTCTTTCACCCTGAATGCCTCTGTTACCTAGTAGTAAATAGGTACCTGGGAGTTAGTCAGCTGTCACGGGCTGCTTCCTGGGGTGTGTGTGTGGTGTGGAAAAAAAAAATAGTTAGTGTAGTTAGTAAACAGTTGATTGACAGTTGAGAGGCGGGCCGAAAGAGCAAAGCCAAAGCTCACCCCCGCAAATACAACTAGTGAACACACACACACACACACACACACACACACACACACACCACACACACACACACACACACACACAACACACACACACACACACACCACACACACACACACATACATGCCCTGTCGATTCTCAAGGGAATCGACAGGGTTGATAAAGACAGGCTATTTACCAAGGGACACACGCACTAGGACACAGGTGCAAACCGAGTGCCCAAATAGCCACAGAGATATTAGGAAACAACTTTTTTAGTGTCAGAGTGGTTGATAAATGGAATGCATTAGAAAGTGATATGGTGGAGGCGACTCCATACACAGTTTCAAGTGTAGATATGATAGAGCCCACTAGGCTCAGGAACCTGTACACCAGTTGATTGACGGTTGAGAGGCGGACCAAAAGAGCCGAGCTCAACCTCCCGCAAGCACAACTAGGTGAGTACGTACACCACACAAACACACACACACTGGCTGCCTGCAGACTGACGTATAAAAAACACAGCCTGTTGATTAGGCATTCTTTGGAGGTGTTTAACAGTCCTGTGAACACTGTGAGGGGTCGGCCAGTTATATCCCTTATGTGTAGTAGAAGCGTGTTGAACAGTTTTCGGGCCTCTGATGTTGATAGAATCTCCCAAGTACTAATGCACCTCTGCTTTTCAACAGGGGTATTCTGCACATCCTGCCTTGCCTTCTGGTCTTTCCCTTTTGAAAGGGAAATTGACAACATGCATTCGCCCCGGGGCCAAAACTCATGAAATTCAATATTTATAAAGACATGCAAAGTGCCAGTAGACAGGCACTCAAATATAGTGTGGAGNTCGGGCCTCTGATGTTGATAGTTCTCTCAGCGTACCTGTTGCTCCTCTGCTTTTCAACGGGGGTATTCTGCACATCCTGCCATGCCTTTTGGTCTCGTGTGTTGTTATTTCTGTGTGCAGGTTTGGGACCAGCCACTACTATTTCCATGTGTAAATTGTTATGTATCTCTCCCGCCTGCGCTCAAGTGAATACAGATTTAGGCTCTTTAGTTGGTCCCAATAGTTTAGATGTTTTACTGAGTGGATTCTAGCAGTAAAGGATCTCTGCACGCTCTCCAGGTCAGCAATTTCTCCAGCTTAGCAAAAGGCTGTCATTGTGCAGCAGTACTCCACTCTAGCGAGCACTAGCATCTTGAAAAGCATCATCGTCGGTATAGCATCTCTAGTGTGAAAGGTTCTTGTTATCCAACCTGTCATTTTTCTTGCAGTTGTAATTTGCCTGAGTTTTGTACGTGGTTTCCGTTTTTATATTTTCATTTTTTCCGTAGAGCAAGAGCTGGAACTTATTTTCGTTAAACACCATATTATTTTCTGTAGCCCATAGAAAGACCTGATTTACATCTGATTGGAGATTTGCCGTGTCCTCTATGTTGTCTACTCTCATAAAAATCCTTGTCATCATCAAAGGATGATACAGTACTATAGATTGTATCCTTGTCTATGTCCGATATGAGGATGAGAAAAAGTACTGGAGCAAGCACAGTACCCTGGGGGACTGAGCTCTTCACGGTTGATGGTCCGGATTTTATTTTGTTGACTTACACATTGGGTTCCGTTAGTCAGGAAATTGTAGATCCATCTGCCTATTTTTCCGGTAATTCCTTTTGAACGCATTCTATGTGCAATAACACCATGGTCACATTTGTTGAAGGCTTTTGCGAAGTCTGTGTAAATCAGCGTTTTGTTTGTCTTCCATGGCATCTAATGCCATGTCATAATGGTCCAGCAACTGTGACAGGCAAGAGCGCCCTGTTCTGAAACTATGTTGTCCGAGGTTATGGAGATGCTGTGATACCTTGGCATGATTTTGGACTTAACGTCCCCGCGGCCCGGTCCTTGCGCGGCCTGGTCCTCGACCAGACCTCCTCGTGGCTGGACTGGTCAACCAGGCTGTTGGACGCGACTACTCGCAGCCTGATGTATGAGTCACAGCCTGGTTGATCAGGTGTCCTTTAGAGGTGTTTATCAGGATATCTCTTGGTCACCGTGAGAGGTCGACCAGTTATCCTCTTGTGTGTAGTGGAAGCGTGTTGAAAAGTCTCGGGCCTCTGATGTTGATAGTGCTCTCTCAGAGTACCTATTGCACCTCTGCTTTTCAATGAGGGAATTCTGCACATCCTGCCTTGTGGTTCCCGGGAACAGTGAGGAACCTACCAACCTTGTGGTTCCCGGGAACAGTGAGGAACCCGCGTCCCAAACTTTAAATTACCCTTGAGGTTGAGTGTAAGCGACCACCTGTTGGTGGAGGCTGCTGTCAGCCCATCGTAGCGAACGAACAAGTGCCCGCGAATTTCCTTAAAGCCAGTGTTGCTAAAGTTAGCCACGTTGTGAGCGAGAGCTTCATCTGTACACAATGACACAGTGAGTTGAATATATTCTTGCCAACTCACGAAAACAAACAATACTTTCTAGAGCTCTTATCACTCCCTACATTAGCAAATGTTTTGAAGGATATGAAAGCTTCATTTTACCGTCAATTCTGTTTTCTTCCAAGTTTACGAGACTGAATGGGCTGCAGTGCCCTGACCAAGCGCACAAGAAGCAGCTATAGATTGTCTTTTCCTACACTGAGCAGCATTGCTGTATCGATTATAATTCAATAGGAATTCCATAATGAAATTCAAATTATCACTTGAGGTTACCTTGAGGTGCTTTCGGGGCTTAGTGTCCCCGCGGCCCGGTCGTCGACCAGGCCTCCTGGTTGCTGGACTGATCAACCAGGCTGTTAGACGCGGCTGCTCGCAGCCTGACGTATGAGTCACAGCCTGGTTGATCAGGTATCCTTTGGAGGTGAGCAAGATACTTTTAATATAATAAAGTCAAGATAAGGTTAGTCAAATTTTAGGAAAACAATTCGACAGTTGTTACTAAATTTTGTATTAGTTGTAATATACCTGGAGTGGATTCTGGGAACTGTTTTTTATGGGCGCCTGACAGCTGGGTGGACAGCGCTTCGTATTCGTAGTCCTGAAGTTCCGGGTTCGATCCCCGGTGGAGGCGGAAACAAATGGGCAAAATGTTTCTTTCACCCTTGATGCCCCTGTTACCTAGCAGTAAATAGGTACCTGGGAGTTAGAAAGCTGCTACGGGCTGCTTCCGCGGCCTGGTCGAGGACCGGGCCGCGGCGACACTAAGCCCCGAAATCATCTCAAGATCTCATCTCAAGATATATCTCAAGCCCAGCCCGGGGCCAGGCTTGACTACTGAGAGCTAGGTCCAACAGGCTGTTGCTCGAAAGGGAAGGGGAAAGCGCCAAGCCGTTACGACTATATAGCACTGGGAAGGGATCAGGATAGGGATTTGGGATGGGACGGGGGGGGGGAGGAATGGTGCCCAACCACTTGGACGGTCAGGGCTTGAACGCCGACCTCCATGAAGCGAGACCGTGGCTCTACCGTTCAACTCAACTCAATTCATTTTCTTTCATTATTATGCACCCCATACCCATCCCGTGGGCGGTGGTGGAAAGGGTTACAGAGGCACATAATGGGTTCAGGAACTGAACCTCAGAGTTCATGAGTTCATTTAGCTAAGCCAGTGACAATCTTTTGAAGCTAGTTACACAATTGTTAATGTTATATATATATATATATATATATATATATATATATATATATATATATATATATATATATATATATATATATATATATATATATATATATAATTTTTTTTTTTTTTTTTTTTTTTATAAAGTTTGTGAGGGTACCACCACTGGTGCCAATGTGGGGACCCATAGCCTCGGAGAAGAAAATAAAACGTATTCAGAGGAGACCTTGTGGTTTCTCACTGAACACTAATATTTTCTTCTCCTACCACCCCCATTCTTTTGTATGTACACATATATATTTGCTTTATTTGAACTGTGTTACAAAAAAGGAGTTACATATAGATTACAAAGATGGTTATCATAGGTTGTCGAGTTCCTCCAGCTCCTCAGATGGCGGGCAGGAACCCTGGATGCAGTGCGCATTTCCCCTCTGTATCGCCACGCTGAGGCGCTGGAAAAGAAAGCTGGCAGCTCTAGGGTCCCTTGTTGTTTCAATGAGCCTAGACCCCAGTTCCTTCAAAAAACTGGTAGCACTTTTACCCCAGGCGCCGAGTGTCTCAGAAGCAATGGGGACAAAATTGTAGTGGTGATCAAGTTCTCTATACTTACGGGATTTGGCTGCTTCCCTGTGGGTGGCAGCGCCACCTGGTTGTGCAACACTGAGGTCAATGTAGGTGTTAGCCAGGGTTGATACGCACGTGTAGTCCCATACCAACTGCTTGCCATTCTTCCAGGGGTTCACTGTGATACCATCCGGGCGACCAATAAGAGCATCAGAGTTACGGGGCGTTAGGTAACGAGGCTCTCTCTCGGCTGGGCATCCAGCTGTGGTGAGGCTCCTCTTGATGATGTCGTTAACTTCACTGTGCCTCGAGTGCCATCCTCCCGTGCTTTGGCAGAGTAGGCCATGGTGGCCGTACCTGTCAGCCACCACCTCGCCGCAAATACACCTATATCTGGTGTGGATTGGGGCAGCAAGGCGGAGGGCCACAGCAATTCGGAGGGCGTGTGGTGTGAGACGCGTGCCAGTTGCCGACATTGGGGTTGCTAACAGGAAATCCCCTGCATGAGGGGCTGCTACTGCTGTGAGGCGAGCAATGTCGTGCTGTGTTGATGCAGCACCCAGGCACTCTGCAGCAACTTTGTCTACAATGGGGCCATCCCAGCTGGATTGCCTGTGGGCTTTTGGGGATGGTGGTTGAGGTGATGGGCCTGCACGAGAGGCCCACTCTATATGTGTATATATATATATATATATATATATATATATATATATACACACACACACACACACACACACACACACACCACACACACACACACACACACACACACACACACACACACACACACACACACACACACACACAATCATTTACACAAATACATATACACATCGATAATCTTTTGTATCACAAGTGATTCAACAAGAGGCTCACAACAGTCACTATACAAGGCACTTTATATCTATGGTGAGTCACACAGTTACTAGTCTTGCTCCACATCCCCCAACTGGGCGGCAGCTTGTCTTGCTCCACACCCACCCAACTGGGCGGCAGCTTGTCTTGCTCCACACCCACCCAACTGGGCGGCAGCTTGTCTTGCTCCACACCCACCCACTGGGCGGCAGCTTGTCTTGCTCCACACCCATCCAACTGGGCGGCAGCTTGTCTTGCTCCACACCCACCCAACTGGGCGGCAGCTTGTCTTGCTCCACACCCACCCAACTGGGCGGCAGCTTGTCTTGCTCCACACCCATCCAACTGGGCGGCAGCTTGTCTTGCTCCACACCCACCCAACTGGGCGGCAGCTAGTCTTGCTCCACACCCACCCAACTGGCGGCAGCTTGTCTTGCTCCACACCACCCAATGGGCGGCAGCTTTACAGTCATGTGCAGGCTGCACCTACAGTAAGCAAGCTTGGATACTTTGCTAATATTCCTGGCAGTGCATATTTGAATGAAGTACTTACACATTTCTTGAATTAATTGATGGTCTTATCACTGAATTCCGCGATTTTTTCACATTCCATTATATAATGACGCAAAGTATGCGAATNTACTGCCTTTACTCACCCTCCTACACCGATCTCTCCCCGGCCACTCTACCAAAAACCTTTCACTTATAACTGGACCAGCTGAACGTTCTTTTATCGCAGGCTGGCGCGCGTGTGGGCGCTCTTGCTTGGCTGGCTTTGATGGGATTGAGCTCCCTCCCACCCCCCCACCCCCTTCACTTTAGGTTCCGGTGGGGGTGAGAAGTGAAGCCAGGATTTTCTAGACTATACCAGCATGTACCGCTGTACGTATGGACACAGCCTCCACTACTACTCGGAGAGTAGACCTCCCGAAACCCTCCGCAGATGGCTGAGGACTGATCACCTTTATTAGGTAACATTAATCATGAGCCTCTTGTGAGATTTGGTGGCCTTTCATCTAATCTATATTTACAAGAGGGGGAATTTATCAGTGGAAAACGCCAAGCCATTTCGACTATATATTTATAAGTGTGTCTGTCTAAGGTTGGAGGCTAGATGCCTGGAGCCAGCCTCACCCAACTTTGTAGGGGAAATGGTCCGGGGTATGGGATGAACATAGGAGTTAGAGGTCCCCAGAATTAAAGAGTGTAGAGCATGCCGTGGTTACTGACTGACCCCACCCCCCCATCCACGACGATTTTGGCACTTCCTGCCAGCTATGCCTGGCTAAATATTGTTAATATAAACATTCAAAGCATTGTCTTGTAGTAATGATAAAATATACATTGATCTCTGGAAAACTAAAAAGTATTATATTCACCATACTTTGTAGTAGCATAATACAGACGATCCTTGCATAGCTTCAAAGGCCTTCTCAAGCTCCCCCCCCCCCTTTTCCCAAAGCCAGTGAGAAACCATTATTTTCTTAATATTTCACATGGCTAAGCTCCTCCCAATGGCAAACCACCTCCCAATTGGAAATTATATACCGTATTATATAATAAAGAGCACAGGTCATTCTCTGTCTCTGAGAGAATGACCTGAAGAGAGATTAAATCAACAAGGAGAAAGAGAAACAGACAGAAAAACAGAGATAGGAAGAGAAAGAGGAGAAGGGGGAGAAGGGAAGAGAGTTAGAGAGGGGCGGGAGGGAGTGAGACTTGGAGTGCAGCCGGGCACCCCTTAGTCTATCTTAAATGGAATATTAGTTTGTGTGTGTATGCGTGTGTTCAAAGTAGGAGGCCAGGTGATTGATGCTAACCTCAAGCACTTTTCAAAGATCACAGGGGGGGGGAGAGGGAATTGTTAATGTCTTAAGGCTGTCCAGTGTCACACTTCAAGAAATATCGGCATCTATAGCGACCCCCTTTTTTGATGGTTTGAATTTGGGATATGCTTTTCATAGAGATTTTAGTAGTTTTTTTTTAATCATAATATTACATTTGAGTCAGAGAGAATGAGAGAGGGAGAGAGAGCGAGCGAGGGGGAGAGAATGAGCGAGCGTAGTGGGGAGTAGTTACCGGAAGTGAGGGGAGGGAGGGAGGCCAGAGTACACAGTACCCGCCGCCAGCCCAGAATCAGACATGGCTCCCACCGGCTGCCTCACTCCTCTGGGAATGTCAACAAAGGCTTCCTGGATCTATCGTGGCCAGCTGCTGGTGGCCACAGTCTACCCCGAGGCCAGCTGCTGGTGGCCACAGTCTAACCCGAGGCCAGCTGCTGGTGGCCACAGTCTAACCGAGGCCAGCTGCTGGTGGTGGCCAGAGTGTGCAGGGTAGGGTAGAGGGTGGGCCACAGTTGTCGTGTGGACAGTCTGTGCTCGTGGCCTAACTGGTGTTTACACCAACACTGCGCGTGAGCACATTACTATGTGGGGAGACCCGGACTATCATTGTACATTATGTCATCATCTGTGGCCAGTAAAGTGCAGCGTTATGTGGTGTGGCCTCGTGTATGTAGGTAGTAAGCACAGGTGTGGTGTGTGGCCACATGGGTGTAGGTATTAAGAAGAAATGTTCACCTGGAGTTACCTGCTATCGGTGCAGAGAGTCCTTGTACTCTGCCAGTAGCATGTGGTGTAGCCAGATGCATTCAGCCGGCCAGAAGAGTAGTTTGTGAGGAAACCAGATTACTGGAAGGTGAGCGTGCGTGTAGCAGGAGACGGGGGTGGTGGGTCAGTGTGGTACACCACGCTACGCTGGCCCAAGTGTCTGGGCCCACGGCAAGTGTGACCGAAATGTGTGTGAGGTGAGTCAGCGCCTCGCGGGACAACCTCACCAAACACGCCCACACACCACCACCAGACTGGTGTGTGTGTGTGTGGGGGGGGGGGTCACAGAAGCTACTACTTACTACCATAAATGACTTATAAACTCATGTTTGAGGCAGGTTGGAGGCGGGTGCTGGCCATAGGAGTAGGTGTCAACATGGGCGACGGTGTGCTGGGGGGGGCGTGGGTGGTGACTCACGCTCCCATTATCGTTTGGTGATCAGTGAACTAACTCCTTGTGCTTCAAGTATGTGAAGAATGTTTGTGTTGGTATTGATTGTGTGAAGCTTGTGAACTGCTGGCTGGCACTGTGGCCCCCTCGTGTGGTCACTGCTGGCTGGCACTGGTGGCCCCCTCGTGTGGTCACTGCTGGCTGGCACTGTGGCCCCCTCGTGTGGTCACTGCTGGCTGGCACTGTGGCCCCCCTCGTGTGGTCACCTGCTGGCTGGCACTGTGGCCCCCCTCGTGTGGTCACTGCTGCTGGCACTGTGGCCCCCTCGTGTGGTCACTGCTGGCTGGCACTGTGGCCCCCTCGTGTGGTCACTGCTGGCTGGCACTGTGGCCCCTTGTGTGGTCACTGCTGGTGGCACTGGGGCCCCCTCGTGTGGTCACTGCTGGCTGGCACTGTGGCCCCCTCGTGTGGTCACTGCTGGGTGGTACTGGGGCCCCCCGTGTGGTCACTGCTGGCTGGCACTGTGGCCCCCCTCGTGTGGTCACTGCTGGCTGGCACTGTGGCCCCCTCGTGTGGTCACTGCTGGCTGGCACTGTGGCCCCCTCGTGTGGTCACTGCTGGCTGGCACTGTGGCCCCTTGTGTGGTCACTGCTGGGTGGCACTGGGCCCCCTCGTGTGGTCACTGCTGCTGGCACTGTGGCCCCCTCGTGTGGTCACTGCTGGGTGGTACTGTGGCCCCTCGTGTGGTCACTGCTGGCTGGCACTGTGGCCCCTCGTGTGGTCACTGCTGGTGGCACTGGGGCCCCCTCGTGTGGTCACTGCTGGCTGGCACTGTGGCCCCCTCGTGTGGTCACTGCTGGCTGGCACTGTGGCCCCCTCGTGTGGTCACTGCTGGCTGGCACTGTGGCCCCTCGTGTGGTCACTGCTGGGTGGCACTGGGCCCCCTCGTGTGGTCACTGCTGGCTGGCACTGGGGCCCCCTCGTGTGGTCACTGCTGGCTGGCACTGTGGCCCCCTCGTGTGGTCACTGCTGGCTGCACTGGGGGCCCCTCGTGTGGTCACTGCTGGCTGGCACTGTGGCCCCCTCGTGTGGTCACTGCTGGCTGGCACTGTGGCCCCCTCGTGTGGTCACTGCTGGCTGGCACTGTGGCCCCCTCGTGTGGTCACTGCTGGTGGCACTGGGGCCCCCTCGTGTGGTCACTGCTGGGTGGCACTGGGGCCCCCTCGTGTGGTCACTGCTGGCTGGCACTGTGGCCCCCTCGTGTGGTCACTGCTGGGTGGCACTGGGGCCCCCTCGTGTGGTCACTGCTGGCTGGCACTGTGGCCCCCTCGTGTGGTCACTGCTGGCTGGCACTGTGGCCCCCTCGTGTGGTCACTGCTGGCTGGCACTGTGGCCCCCTCGTGTGGTCACTGCTGGCTGGCACTGGGCCCCCTCGTGTGGTCACTGCTGGGTGGCACTGGGCCCCCTCGTGTGGTCACTGCTGGCTGGCACTGTGGCCCCCTCGTGTGGTCACTGCTGGCTGGCACTGTGGCCCCCTCGTGTGGTCACTGCTGGCTGGCACTGTGCCCCCTCGTGTGGTCACTGCTGGGTGGCACTGTGGCCCCCTCGTGTGGTCACTGCTGGCTGGCACTGTGCCCCCTCGTGTGGTCACTGCTGGCTGGCACTGGGGCCCCTCGTGTGGTCACTGCTGGCTGGCACTGGGCCCCCTCGTGTGGTCACTGCTGGCTGGCACTGGGCCCCCCTCGTGTGGTCACTGCTGGGTGGCACTGGGCCCCCTCGTGTGGTCACTGCTGGCTGGCACTGTGGCCCCCTCGTGTGGTCACTGCTGGCTGGCACTGTGGCCCCCTCGTGTGGTCACTGCTGGCTGGCACTGGGCCCCCCTCGTGTGGTCACTGCTGGCTGGCACTGTGGCCCTTCGTGTGGTCACTGCTGGCTGGCACTGTGGCCCCCTCGTGTGGTCACTGCTGGGTGGCACTGGGGCCCCCTCGTGTGGTCACTGCTGCTGGCACTGGGCCCCCGTGTGGTCACTGCTGGCTGGCACTGTGGCCCCCTCGTGTGGTCACTGCTGGCTGGCACTGTGGCCCCCTCGTGTGGTCACTGCTGGGTGGTACTGGGGCCCCCTCGTGTGGTCACTGCTGGGTGGTACTGTGGCCCCTCGTGTGGTCACTGCTGGCTGGCACTGTGGCCCCCTCGTGTGGTCACTGCTTGGTGGCACTGTGGCCCCCTCGTGTGGTCACTGCTGGCTGGCACTGTGGCCCCCTCGTGTGGTCACTGCTGGCTGGCACTGTGGCCCCCCTCGTGTGGTCACTGCTGGCTGGCACTGTGGCCCCCCTCGTGTGGTCACTGCTGGCTGGCACTGTGGCCCTCCTCGTGTGGTCACTGCTGGCTGGCACTGTGGCCCCCCTCGTGTGGTCACTGCTGGCTGGCACTGTGGCCCCCCTCGTGTGGTCACTGCTGGCTAGCGTTGGGGCCCCCTCGTGTGGTCACTGCTGGCTGGCACTGTGGCCCCCTCGTGTGGTCACTGCTGGCTGGCACTGTGGCCCCCTCGTGTGGTCACTGCTGGCTGGCACTGTGGCCCCCTCGTGTGGTCACTGCTGGCTGGCACTGTGGCCCCCTCGTGTGGTCACTGCTGGCTGGCACTGTGGCCCCCTCGTGTGGTCACTGCTGGCTGGCACTGTGGCCCCCTCGTGTGGTCACTGCTGGCTGGCACTGGGGCCCCCTCGTGTGGTCACTGCTGGCTGGCACTGTGGCCCCCTCGTGTGGTCACTGCTGGCTGGCACTGTGGCCCCCTCGTGTGGTCACTGCTGGCTGGCACTGTGGGTCCCCCGTGCTGTTATCCCTGTAGTCCTGTATGCGTGGTGGTAAATGCAAAATATCCTCGTTGGAAAGCAAGAGAATTCTCTCAACATTAAGGGCGAAGACTTTTCACTGCAGTCCCTCTGCACTATCTTGAGGTTATCTTGAGATGATTTCGGGGCTTTTTAGTGTCCCCGCGGCCCGGTCCTCGACGAGGCCTCCACCCCCAGGAAGCAGCCCGTGACAGCTGACTAACACCCAGGTACCTATTTTACTGCTAGGTAACAGGGGCATAGGGTGAAAGAAACTCTGCCCACTGTTTCTCGCCGGCGGCTGGGATCGAACCCAGGACCACAGGATCACAAGTCCCGCGTGCTGTCCGCTCGGCCGACCGGCTCCCTCGCTCGGCCGACCGGCTCCCTAAGTGACCGGCCGACTAAGAGGCATAACTGTCTGACCTTCCACAATGTTAAAGAAAGAACTTGATAAATATGTCCAAAGTACTGACCTGGTGATCACTGATATCCTCTTCAAGTTGAGAGAAAGTATGACAATGGACTCTGGTGGAAGCTGGTGAAGCGAAAAGGCCGAAGGTATGTAAAGAAATACTCGCACCCAGCATGGGAGGCCATCAAATGCAATGCACTGAAAGAAGTTGTGAAAGCCACCACAATGCATAACCTTAAGGCCAGATTGGACAAAGAACTTCAGAATAGTTAAATTGTAAGGCGACAGGTACAAGAAGGGTAGTAGGCGGGGCATAAAGCCTTTGACCTCACTTTCCCGTAGACAGTGTTAAGTATTGTGGTGTTGGCGGTGCTTGCCCCGTGTGGAGACCTGCACCAGTAGCGGCCCCGACCACTGCAAGTTACTGGACACAGGCGGGGCTAACGTAGCCAGCAAGTTACTGGACACAGGCGGGGCTAACGTAGCCAGCAAGTTACTTGACACAGGCGGGGCTAACGTAGCCAGCAAGTTACTGGACACGGGGGGGGGGGGGCTAACGTAGCCAGCAAGTTACTGGACACAGGGGGGGCTAACGTAGCCAGCAAGTTACTGGACACAGGCGGGGCTAACGTAGCCAGCAAGTTACTGGACACGGGGGGGGGGGGGCTAACGTAGCCAGCAAGTTACTGGACACAGGGGGGGCTAACGTAGCCAGCAAGTTACTGGACACAGGCGGGGCTAACGTAGCCAGCAAGTTACTGGACACAGGCGGGGCTAACGTAGCCAGCAAGTTACTTGACACAGGCGGGGCTAACGTAGCCAGCAAGTTACTGGACACAGGCGGGGCTAACGTAGCCAGCAAGTTACTTGACACAGGCGGGGCTAACGTAGCCAGCAAGTTACTGGACACAGGCGGGGCTAACGTAGCCAGCAAGTTACTTGACACAGGCGGGGCTAACGTAGCCAGCAAGTGAATACATTATGCAGCGTCCAGGCGATAACGGGATTCTTTCTCACTGCTTCCCTGGCACCTCTCAGCCCACGGTAAACACCCTCCCCCAAGGATATCTACCACGGGCCCTCTAATTACCCAAAGCTTCCTAGTGTTACGTAAGTAATGTAGAAATATGATATATTTACTGCCAATAATGTTAGTGCTGAATGTAGAACATGAAAAACATATTTTTACTCTGAAATAAGATTTTATAACTAAATTGGGTCCGTCTAATTGCCCAAGCCACAACTTTGTCGCTTGGACCATCGACTTCCTATGGGCAGGCGATGAGTCACAATAACGTGGCTGAAGTATGTTGACCAATCCACACACTAGAGAATAAACGGACGACGACGTTTCGGTCCGTCCTGGACCATTCTCAAGTCGACTGTGAACTTGAGATGGTCCAGGACGGACCGAAACGTCGTGGTCCCGTCGTTCTCTAGTGTGTGGATTGGTCGACTTCCTATGGCATCACCTGCCACTTTCTTTCGTCTAATTTCGTTATAAAATTATATTATCTCAGAGTAAAAATTGCTGTTTCATGTTGTACATTCAGCACCAACATTATAATGAGTAAACATATTATAGTTCATTACTTACGTAATAGTAGGAAGCTTTGAGTAATTAGAGGGAGCAATCTACCTTGCTCAACCCATCTTTGACTCGAGTCCATTACATCCAGCGGTCGACCTCACATCCAGCGGTCGACCTCACAGACGTCTTCATAGATCTTAACATGCTCTTCATTCCAAACAGGAATTTTCTGAAATATAAATTAATATTTTAATATATTAGCAAATTGTGCATATAGACATTTGTTAGGTTAGGTGTTTAGGTTCTGTTGGCGATTATTTGTATTTGTCGTACGTGGGTGAAGCATTTACAGCGTTTGGTTCGAACAAAATTCGTCTGTGAAGTACTTGTTCCAGAATGTTCGGACGTCATCCAGCAACCCGTCCTCGATTCAAGTCCATTACATTCAGCGGTCAACCCCACAGACGCATTCATAAATTTTAACATGCTGTTCATTCAAAACGGGAATTTTCTCAAGTATAAATTAATATTATAAAATATTAGCATATTTTGTATAAATAGGCATAGGTTAGGTTAGGTCAGGTGTTTAGGTTCTGCTGGCGATTATTTGTATTTGTAGTACGTGGGTGAAGCATTTACAGCGTTGTGGTTCGAACAAAATTCGTCAGTGAAGCACTTGTTCCGGATATGTTCGAACGTCAGCAGTTGTGAGTCGTGTGTAAAACCGCTTTTCATTCATAAACAGGGGGTTTGGCGGGTGGATGGAATCACTTTTGGATCTTTGTTTGGACGACGGGCTGCATCCAGCCCGTCCTCCAAACAAAGCCGCTAAAGTGATTCCATGCACCCGCCAAACCCCTTGTTTATGAATGAAAAACGGTTTACTCTCAACTGATTTCGTTCGAACACTTCCGGAACAAGTGCTTCCCTAACGAATTTTGTTCGAACCACAATGCTGTAAATGCTTCACCCACGTACTACAAATACAAATAATCGCTAACAGAATCTAAACACCTAACCTAACCTAGCCTATGCCTATATATGCACAATATAAAATTCCTATTTTAAATGAACAGCATGTTAAAATTTATGAATGCTTCTGTGGGGTCAACCGCAGGATGGAATGGACTTGAGTCGAGAATGGGTTGCGTCATGAGTTGAGAGTCGTGTGTAAATAGTTTTTCATTTCTAAACAAGGGGTTTGGCGGGTGCATGGAATCACTTTAGCATCTTTGTTTGGAGGACGGGCTGACCTTGCTGACCATGCTGACCTTGCTGACCATGCTGACCTTGCTGACCTTGCTGACCATGCTGACCATGCTGACCATGCTGACCTTGCTGACCATGCTGACCATGCTGACCATGCTGACCTTGCTGACCTTGCTGACCATGCTGACCATGCTGACCTTGCTGACCTTGCTGACCTTGCTGACCTTGCTGACCATGCTGACCTTGCTGACCATGCTGACCATGCTGACCATGCTGACCATGCTGACCATGCTGACCATGCTGACCATGCTGACCTTGCTGACCATGCTGACCTTGCTGACCATGCTGGCCATGCTGACCTTGCTGACCATGCTGACCATGCTGACCATGCTGACCTTGCTGACCATGCTGACCATGCTGACCATGCTGACCATGCTGACCTTGCTGACCATGCTGACCATGCTGACCTTGCTGACCTTGCTGACCTTGCTGACCATGCTGACCATGCTGACCTTGCTGACCATGCTGACCTTGCTGACCATGCTGGCCATGCTGACCTTGCTGACCATGCTGACCATGCTGACCATGCTGACCATGCTGACCTTGCTGACCATGCTGACCTTGCTGACCATGCTGACCATGCTGACCTTGCTGACCATGCTGACCATGCTGACCATGCTGACCTTGCTGACCATGCTGACTTGCTGACCATGCTGGCCATGCTGACCTTGCTGACCATGCTGACCATGCTGACCATGCTGGCCATGCTGACCTTGCTGACCATGCTGACCATGCTGACCATGCTGACCATGCTGACCTTGCTGACCATGCTGACCTTGCTGACCATGCTGACCATGCTGACCATGCTGACCATGCTGACCTTGCTGACCATGCTGACCATGCTGACCATGCTGACCATGCTGGCCATGCTGACCTTGCTGGTATGGTGGTTCAGCGCGCATGTTCAACCTCTTGTTCACGGGACGTGATACATCCGGATTTGTTTGCTTGTAAACTTATAGAAGTGTAGGCACACTCCCCCTCCCTCGCTACTCCCCCCTCCCTCGCTACTCCCCCCCCTCACTACTCCCCCCCCCCTCGCTACTCCCCCCCCCCTTTGCTACCTCCCCCCTATTTCCTTCAGTCTCCACCCCATTCCTCTATTCCTTCACCTACCCGAATCCTCTTTATTTCACACTTTCCATTGCCCATTGTCTCCCCGCTCACCTTCGCCAGTCTTCAGTGCGTGTATATGACGCAGTACTTGTGTGTGTACTCGCCTATTTGTGCTTGCGGATTGAGTTTTGGTCCCGCCTCTCAAATGTCAATCAACTGGTGTACAGATTCCTGAGCCTACTGGGCTCTCATATCTACATTTGAAGCTGTGTATGGAGTCAGCCTCCACCACATCACTGCCTAATGCATTCCATCTGTTAACTACTCTGAAAAAGTTCTTTCTAACGTCCCTGTGGCTCATGTGGGTACTCAGTTTCCACCTGTATCCCCTTGTTCGCGTCCCACCAGTGTTGAATAGTTTATCCTTGTCTACCCTGTCGATTCCCCTGAAGATTTTGTAGGTAGTGATAATGTCTCCACTTACTCTTCTGTCTTCCAGTGTCGTAAGGTGCATTTCCCGCAGCCTTTTCTCGTAACTCATGCTTCTTAGTTCTGGGACTAGTGGCATACCTCTGAACTTTTTCCAGCTTCGTCTTGTGCATGACAAGGTACGGGCTCCATGCTGGGGCCGCATACTCTAGGATTGGTCTTACATATGTGGTATACAAGATTCTGAATGATTCCTTACACAGGTTCCTGAACGCTGTTCTGNAAACAAGTCCAAGTGCAGTGAAAAGGTATAATACCCCAGGGCACAGTCCTTGTGCCACTGCTGTTTCTCATTCTTATATCGGATAGAGACAAAAATGTCTCACTTATTTATATGATAGTGTTTATCCTTTGTGATGAAAAATTACTTATGAAAAAGACACAGAAGAATTAAAGTTTATATTAGTAGTCTACCCCTCGCATTGTTCAAGAGAGAACTGGATATGCACCTCCAAAGGCTACCTGATCAACCAGGCTGTGATTCATACGCCAGGCTGCTCGTCCAACAGCCTGGTTGACCAATCCAACAATCGGAAGGCCTGGTCGACGACCGGGCCGCGGGACGCTAAGCCCCGGAAGTACCTCAAGGTAACCTCAGGGTAGGTCTACGAATGGGCAACTGAAAAAAAATGTGATGTAAAACAGTGATTAATTCCAGATATTTAGGTATGGTAAAAATGATGTATCTGTACTTCGTTTAAGTTCAAGAGACAAACAGGTCTCCCCAAAGAAAGAATGTACAGGTACTAGAGACAGATCTATTAGATAGATCTGTCAGCTAGACGCCCCCGCTCCTCGCACGGCCTCGCCCGCCTCCTGGTTCTCTCTCATTTTCCGCCAAATTCGCCTACTGGATGAAAATGTTTGCGTGTACACCACAGGCCAGAACGGGTTGGAGTAGAAGAACTCCCAGAACCCCATCAAGCAGGTATCGGTTATATATGTTGCTTAGTTACTGACCCTCCAAGCCTTTGGTAGCCTGGCGGCACTCTCCCCGGTAGCCTGGCGGTACACCCTCCCTCCTCCAGAGACCACCAGTGTACACCTTCCCTCCTCCAGAGACCACCAGTGTACACCTTCCTCCTCCAGAGACCACCAGTGTACACCTTCCCTCCTCCAGAGACCACCAGTGTACACCTTCCCTCCTCCAGAGACCACCAGTGTACACCTTCCCTCCTCCAGAGACCACCAGTGTACACCTTCTCTCCTCCAGAGACCACCAGTGTACACCTTCCCTCCTCCAGAGACCAACTGTGTATCGAAGCATTACCCGAGGCGGAGAAGGGCTGGAGTCTTGTGTGTACCTGCAGGTGACTTGTAATAATCCTCACGTGAGAGTGGGTGGCCGAGTGACTCTCCAGGTGGGGTACGGGGGGAGAGGGGGGGGGGGGGGTAAATGAGTCTGTTGCTACAAGATAATTAAAAATCCTAAATTAGCAGCCTTCCCACTTTCCCCTCCTGGAGTGTAACTTGTGTTAGTCGTGGCAGTTTAAACTACTCGTTCACATTGTGTTAATGTTGTGTTTTCCAGAGACTTGTAAGTAACAAACCATATTTGGTGTGTGTGTGTGTGTGTGTGTGTGTGTGTGTGTGTGTGTGTGTGTGTGTGTGTGTGTGTGTGTACTCACCTAATTGTACTCACCTAATTGTGCTTGCGGGGGTTGAGCTTTGGCTCTTTGGTCCCGCCTCAACTGTCAATCAACTGGTGTACAGATTCCTGAGCCTACTGGGCTCTATCATATCTACACTTGAAGCTGTGTATGGAGTCAGCCTCCACCACATCACTTCCTAATGCATTCCATTTGGCAACCACTCTGACACTAAAAAAGTTCTTTCTAATATCTCTGTGGCTCATTTGGGCACTCAGTTTCCACCTGTGTCCCCTTGTGCGTGTGCCCCTTGTGTTAAATAGCCTGTCTTTATCTACCCTATCAATTCCCTTCAGAATCTTAAATGTGGTGATCATGTCCCCCCTAACTCTTCTGTCTTCCAGCGAAGTGAGGTTTAATTCCCGTAGTCTCTCCTCGTAGCTCATACCTCTCAGCTCGGGCACTAGTCTGGTGGCAAACCTTTGAACCTTTTCCAGTTTAGTCTTATCCTTGACTAGATATGGACTCCATGCTGGGGCTGCATACTCCAGGATTGGCCTGACATATGTGGTATACAAAGTTCTGAATGATTCTTTACACAAGTTTCTGAATGCCGTTCGTATGTTGGCCAACCTGGCATATGCCGCTGATGTTATCCTCTTGATATGTGCTGCAGGAGACAGGTCTGGCGTGATATCAACCCCCAAGTCTTTTTCTTTCTCTGATTCCTGAAGAATTTCCTCTCCCAGATGATACCTTGTATCTGGCCTCCTGCTCCCTACACCTATCTTCATTACATTACATTTGGTTGGGTTAAACTCTAACAACCATTTGTTCGACCATTCCTTCAGCTTGTCTAGGTCTTCTTGAAGCCTCAAACAGTCCTCTTCTGTTTTAATCCTTCTCATAATTTTGGCATCGTCCGCAAACATGAGAGAAATGAATCGATACCCTCCGGGAGATCATTTACATATATCAGAAACAAGATAGGACCGAGTACAGAGCCCTGTGGGACTCCACTGGTGACTTCACGCCAATCGGAGGTCTCACCCCTTACCGTAACTCTCTGCTTCCTATTGCTTAGGTACTCCCTTATCCACTGGAGCACCTTACCAGCTACACCTGCCTGTCTCTCCAGCTTATGTACCAGCCTCTTATGCGGTACTGTGTCAAAGGCTTTCCGACAATCCAAGAAAATGCAGTCCGCCCAGCCCTCTCTTTCTTGCTTAATCTTTGTCACCTGATCGTAGAATTCTATCAAGCCTGTAAGGCAAGATTTCCCTCCCTGAACCCATGTTGGCGATTTGTCACGAAGTCTCTTCTCTCCAGATGTGTTACCAGGTTTTTTCTCACGATCTTCTCCATCACCTTGCATGGTATACAAGTCAAGGACACTGGCCTGTAGTTCAGTGCCTCTTGCCTGTCGCCCTTTTTGTATATTGGGACCACATTCGCCGTCTTCCATATTTCTGGTAGGTCTCCCGTCTCCAGTGACTTACTATACACTATGGAGAGTGGCAAGCAAAGTGCCTCTGCACACTCTTTCAGTATCCAAGGTGAGATCCCATCTGGCCCAACAGCCTTCCTAACATCCAGATCCAGCAGGTGTCTCTTTACCTCCTCTCTCGTAATTTCGAACTCTTCCAAGGCCGCCTGATTTACCTCCCTTTCTCCTAGCACAGTGACCTCACCTTGTTCTATTGTGAAGACCTCCTGGAACCTCTTGTTGAGTTCTTCACACACCTCTTTGTCATTCTCTGTATACCTGTCCTCGCCTGTTCTAAGTTTCAATACCTGTTCTTTCACTGTTGTTTTCCTTCTGATGTGACTGTGGAGTAGCTTTGGTTCGGTCTTGGCTTTGTTTGCTATATCATTTTCAAAACTTTTCTCTGCTTCTCTTCTCACCCTGACGTACTCATTCCTGGCTCTCTGGTATCTCTCTCTGCTTTCTGGTGTTCTGTTATTCCGGAAGTTCCTCCACGCCCTTTTGTTCAGTTTCTTCGCTTCCATACATTCCCTATTATACCATGGATTCTTCTGTTGCTTCTCGGATTTTTCCCTTTGGACCGGGATGAACCTGTTTACTGCCTCCTGACACTTTTGGGTAACATAGTCCATCATACCCTGTACAGACTTATCTCTGAGGTCTGAGTCCCAAGGTATTTCACTTAGGAAACTTCTCATCTGTACATAATTCCTCTTTCGGAATGCCAGCCTTTTGATTCCTAGTTCTTTTTGGGGGAGATAATTCCTAGCTCTACCATGTACTCAAAGTTTAATACACTATGGTCACTCATTCCCAAGGGCGCTTCCATCTTAACTTCCCTTATATCCCACTCATTTAGGGTAAATATCAAATCAAGCATTGCTGGTTCATCTTCTCCTCTCATTCTTGTTGGGTCACTGACGTGCTGGCTTAGAAAGTTTCTTGTTGCCACATCCAGCAGCTTAGCTCTCCATGTTTCTGGTCCTCCATGCGGGTCTCTGTTCTGTGTGTGTGTGTGTGTGTGTGTGTGTGTGTGTGTGTGTGTGTGTGTGTGTGTGTGTGTGTGTGTGTGTGTGTGTGTGTGTGTGTTAGCACCCTTGTTGTCAACCTTGGCATGGCAGCCTTCTCCCTCGCAACTTGTGTATGGTTTAACACTAAACACTGCCACATACGGAAGGACGAGCAGGTGCTCACATTCCCACTACACATACAATTATACCAGATTGTTAGTCATATCATTTTAGTTCGGTGTGAAAGAAGCCACAATTTTAGTTTAGTAGGGAAAGGAAGCCACAATTTTAAATCAGTAGGTGATAAGCCACAATTTTAAACTCTTGAGGATAGAAAATTCAATAGGAAATACTTCACAAATAGTAGAAATCTGGAAAGGAGACGAGAAAGGTATCATATAATATCCAAGGAATATACTGGAAGGCCATGTCCCAAATTTGCACAGTAGAATAAACCCACTTGGGGTTTCCGGAACCCGCTGGGTGGGCTCTGGAACCCGCTGGGTGGGCTCTGGAACCCGCTGGATGGGCTCTGGAACCCGCTGGGTGGGCTCTGGAACCCGCTGGGTGGGCTCTGGAACCCGCTGGGTGGGCTCTGGAACCCGCTGGGTGGGCTCTGGAACCCGCTGGGTGGGCTCTGGACCCGCTGGGTGGGCTCTGGAACCCGCTGGGTGGGCTCTGGAACCCGCTGGGTGGGCTCTGGAACCCGCTGGGTGGGCTCTGGAACCCGCTGGGTGGGCTCTGGAACCCGCTGGGTGGGCTCTGGAACCCGCTGGGAGGGCTTAAATCCACTGGAAATTATGAAAGTTGCTTGAAACGAAAAGACGCGCACATTACGAACGTTGCTCCTCTCTTCCCTGCCCCAGATGGTTAATGTCCCCCCCCCCTCCTTACCCCCATCACTCCTACCCTACCCCCCCCCCTACTCCCCGTTATCCATGTCGGGGTTTAACATTCGGGGTTTAACATTGGGGTTCAACATGTCGGGTATTGAACAGTAGGGGGAAGGCTCCATTCCCCTACTCCCCGTCATCCCTCCAACCTTTCCCTTTTCTGGCATCATTCCTCCCACACATCTTCCTCCTACACCGGTTCCTCCTGGAGCATACCTGGAGAGGGTTCTGGAAGTTCTACTACTCCCCGAGCCCGGCCTCGACTTGTGATAACTTTGTCCAACAAGTGTTCAGGCAGTGCTCTCTGATTGTGCCTATGACACCTTTACTCTTCACTTGTTCTATTCAGCATTTCCTTCCGTACTTTTCGCTCCAGTATGTTGTTATTCTACTGTGCCAATTTGGAACCTGGCCTTCACGTATCTTTCATGTATGATACCTTTCTCGTCTCCTTTCCAGAGAATACATTTTGAGAGCTTTGAGACGGTCCCAGTAATGTAGATGTTTTATCGTTTCTATGTGTGCCGTATATGTTCTCTGTATTCCCTCTAAATCAGAAATCTCTCCTGCTCTGTAAGGGGAAGTGAGTACCGAGCAATACTCAAGACGGGACAGCACCAGTGATTTCAATAGTATTAGCATTGATGATTTGGTCTTTGGATTTGAACGTTCTTATAATCCATCCTATCATTTTCTTGTCCGCCGATATATTTGCTCAGTTATGTTCATTAAATGTCAGGTCTCAGACATCATAATTCCCAGATCTTTTACATGTTGCTTTCCTTCTATGATTGTGACTGATTGTGTCCTGTACCCTGTGTGTGTTTTTTATTTTTCGTTGCCCAATCGAGACTTTATTTATATCGACTTGTATTGTTTCAGTGTCTTCTACAGAGGAAATTTTCATGCTAATTTTTATATCATGTGCAAAGGATGACACGAAGTTGTGACTAGTAATTTTTGTCTATATCCGAGATAAAG
>WNGS01000337.1:5028379-5052199 GCA_020271785.1 Procambarus virginalis | reverse complement strand
TGGTGTTGGCCTACCTCGACGACCTGGCTGGTCTGGGCTCCCAGCCGGTCTGCTTGCTTGCTAGCCAGGGATTTGGTTCTTTCCCAGCTCGCCGGTTCGGGTTCCTGGTGAACTGGAGGAAGTCCCATCTGGTTCCCTCTCAGGTTCGGACTTGGCTGGGTCTCGTTTGGGACTCTCGCACCTCCTCCTTGTCTCTCCCTCCGGAGTCTCTCCAGCGGCGCGGTCCCGCCTTCGTCTGTTTCTGGTGGGCCCTCGGGTCCCCGGCGGTTGCTCGAGGGGCTGTGCGGGAGCCTGAACTTCGCGATGCTGGTCTACCCGCCGGGTCGGGTTTGGCTTCGTCGGCTGTTCTGGTTCCTTCGGGGTCACCCTTCCGCCTCTCTCGCGATCGCAAGGTTCGACCCCCGGGGGCCTTGCGTCGGTTGCTGCGTCACCGGCTTCCTCTTCGGTTTTTTCGGGTTCGGTGCCATGGCGCCTTCCCGAGCCCTCGCTCGATGTGTACACGGATGCGTCGTCTCTAGGCTGGGGTTTGTGACCAGTGCTCACCAGGCCGGCCAGGGGCGTTGGGGTCCGTCCTTCCGTCGAGCTCACAGCACGGTGCGGGAGTTCGCGGCGGTGTGGTTTGCTCTTCGGAAGATTCAGGTGGCCCGCGGATCAACGATCCGACTCCATTCGGACTGCTCTCCAGTGGTTCATTGCCTGAACCGCGGGGGTTCGATGCGGTCCTTGTCTCTTTGGGGTTGGTCGCTTCGGGTGACTCGTCTGCTGAGTTCTCGGGGTTTGGCTCTCCTGGCTGTTCACGTACGGGGCGTGTCCAACGTCTTGGCGGACGCCCTGTCTCGCTTCGTTCCCCTCTCCACGGAGTGGACGGTCGACGACGAGTCCTTCCGCTGGCTTTGCCAGACGTTCGGGCGTCCCGAGGTGGACCTCTTCGCGTCGGCGTGGTCGCGGCGTCTTCCCGTGTATGCGGCGCCCTTCCCCGATCGCGAGGCCGTCGGGGTCGACGCCTTGCGGCTCGACTGGTCGAGATGGAGGTTCCTGTACCTCTTTCCCCCGGTTCAGCTGTTGCTCCAGGTCCTGACTCGCTTAGAGACTTACCAGGGGAGAGTTGTCCTTCTGGCCCCTTGGTGGCCGGCCCAGCCTTGGTTTCCGTGCTGGTTGCTCGGTGTCCGAACCCGAGGGTTTTTCCGCGGCTCCGCCTCTTTCAGCAGATCGGGCCGGTACGTCACGTGGCTGGTTCGATCTTCTCCTCGAGTCTTCGCGTATGGTATTTTTGACTCGAGTTTATCATCATCTCTATGGTGATCAGGTGGCCTCCTTGTTGGTGTCTCACCTGCGGGCTTCCTCTCGGCGGCAGTATGAAGTTTCCTGGCGGTCCTTCTCTTTCTTTTTGCGTCTTCGTCGTGTTCATTCCTTGTCTGTTCGGGTGGTCTTGTCTTTCCTCTCGTGGTTGTTTCAGGACCGTCATCTTATGCCTAACACTGTCGCCTCCTATCGTGCGGCGCTGGCGGAGCCGCTTCAGCTTGCTTTCGGCATCGATGTCACGTCTGCGCCGTTTCGCAAGCTGTCTCGTGCTTTGTTTCACCTCCGGCCTGCTCATGCGCCGCCTGAGCCGTCCTGGTCTTTGGACAGGGTGCTCGCTTTCCTTTCGTCTCCTCGTTTCGTTGTGGCCCCTTCGGTCCGGGATTGTTTTTCCAAGGCTCTTTTCTTGTTGGCTTTGGCCTCTGGGGGTCGGGTCGGGGAGCTTCATGCTCTCCTCCGGCGCAGGGGCTTCTGCTCTTTTGGTCGTGGTGATAGTTTTGTTCGTTGCAGCCGTCTCCTTCTTTTCTGGCAAAGAATGAGACTGCTGCGTTCCGGAGGGGTCCGTGGGTGGTTGATGCTTGGTTGGTCAGGCCGGGGGTGCATCATGTTTTGTGTCCGGTTGCGGCGCTTCGCCGTTATTTGCGCGCCACGGCTTCTGTGTCCGGGGACGCGCTTTGGGTTGATCCGGTTTCCCTTCTTCCCTGTTCGCGGGTGCGGGTCTCTCAGGTCGTCCGCAGGGTTATTAAGTCTAGCCAGCCTGCGGTCTATCCCCGTGCCCATGACGTTCGGAAGTTCGCGGCGCTTGCTGCCGTTTTTGGGAATATGTCTTGGTCTGATATTCGGGCGCGGGGTTTTTGGCGGTCGAACAGGGTCCTGGCTGCTCGTTACCTTGTCAATGTCCCTGGGCCCGGCGGGCCTGTGTTGCGTTGGGTCGGCGGTTGCAGCCCGTTGTCTCGGCTTCGAGTTGAGGAGTGAGCGACGACCGCCTCCCGGGTAAGTCCCTCTCTTTTTTCCGTCTGTGGGTAGTTAGCTCCGGGGAGCCGACGGGGCTCCCCCCAGAAAACCAGCGTTGAATGTAATGAAACGCCATTTTCTGGGTGAGTCCCGGAGGCTCCCCGGCATCCCTCCCTCCCTCCGGTCGGCGGTTTTTTCGCGTTTTTGACATCCAGCCTCAAGAACTGAGGGTGGGTAGCCGGCGCGGAGGGTCTGGGGCTCCCCCTTCCCCCTCCCGGGGAGGGGGAGCTGCGCAGACAGCGGCGCGGCAGCGTGTGACGTCACACTAGTTTGCTAGTTTTTCTTTTGGGAGTTCTATCCACTAGTTCGGCTTTTGGTAGCAATTTTAACCAGAATAGGGGTTTGTTTTGGGCGCTTACCTTTCTGGGTGCCTGTCCCGGTCGATGGCAGACATAGAATGCTTCCAACCACACGGGGGCTTCTATAGGCCATTGCTCCCCGTGCCTCTCTGAGGGGGCCCGGTTCTGGCCGTGGTTCCCGGTAGGCCTAAGAACTCCATACACATGACTGATGCCAAAGTCTGACATTAGCATATCAGCCTGGGATAGCTCCGGGGAGCCTCCGGGACTCACCCAGAAAATGGCGTTTCATTACATTCAACGCTGGTTTTTTGTCATTATTAATGGTTGTATTATCCAGTACTGTACAGTATTTAACTTGTTTGATTTTGTTTTGAGGTTACATAAAGTCCTTAAATTGTACAATAATTGTGGTAAACACCTAAAAAGGTGCACTGAGAGCTAGTTTTATCTGTGCACCACAAATTCTCAGTTGTCGATATCCAATCACCAAACAGAGCATAAACAAATAGATTGTGATTTCTGCTGTCTCAAGCCAACATGCTACCTTGTATATTAATACTGTACTATAAGAGGCCTTAATGGTCAGTGGATTCTAAGGCATGTGTCATCAATCTTGTGGCAGTTGGCTGATACTACCATCTTCAACAATAACAGACCTATTGGAAGGTTGTTTTCATGGGACAAGCCACGGATTATATGGTGTTTGATGGCTAGTGTCCGGCTAAACAGGTGATCAAATGTTGATCAGCCATCCATCACTATACAGTACAGTATACACATTTCTCAGGAATTGTCATTGCTTGGTGAAACTCGCATTCCTTTTCCATGAGAAGCTAGCGTGCCACTGGCTTCTTCATCTCCTCACGCTTTTGTTTGTACCACTGCCACACTGCATTATCAACACTCCACTTTTGCTTTACTTACTACAGTACCTCTCTATTTTGTATTTCCTTATCACTTTCACTTCTAAAGAAATAGTCAAAATGATAGGTTTGGCCTTTATAAGATCAAAACAGTACTCTTGCTAATGCCATATTCAGTGCACATTGTGGGGGAAAAACCTGCCGGGATTGATATGAGAGGAGACTACCAGGGACTTGTTGTGTACTAAATTAAAAATTACTGTCTGCAATTAATTCAACTAAAGTCTCTAGCTAGGGTCGTAAATCCTAGCTCCTCTTTTCCTAATGACAGATTGTGGACTGTAAGGGGCAGGTGGGAGTGGGAGGGAGGCTGCTGTTGATGGTTGATGCTGGGACATGGACTAGAAGCCTGCAGTGGATGGCTGACACTGGAGAGGGATGGGGTGAAGTACATGTGACCTAAACATATGCAGCACAGCACAGTACAGTACTCTAATCCAGAAAAAAATACAAAAATAGTGCTTCAAATATAATTGTCTTAAAAAGTTTAAAAAGCCTACAAACCAAATTTAATACTGTATAGTGTTTCAAGTACCATCACTGAAACATTTAAACAAAAAACTTCTTATACAGTATTTTTAGAAGAGGTAGTGTTAGTAGTGGGCATACAAACTTTCATATTAGTTCTCTGTAGTGAATATTTCTATATCATTTTGGGCAATAGTTGTGATAATATATATAATGAATTTACAGAAACTTAACAAGAGTGCAATCAATGAACACAAGTAATGTAGAAAGATCACTAGTTAATTTGGATCACATTGGGTAGAATCCCCAAAAATAATTATATGGATATTAGTTACAAGAAGCTCTTATGGCACACAGATAAAAAGAATATTATACTGACATTTCTGGGAGGGTTCCAATGTGGCTTCCTATTGTTAGTGCCTGGCAAGTTCCACACGTATAAATGATAAATATATGGACAATAAACGAGAGGGTCTTGAAACAATAATGAGAGATTATAGCGAGAGCAGAAAAAGATTGATCAAAGCTGTTTGTAGTCGGCGACTTCAACTTGAAATCCATAGACTGGGAGGCATATGGAGCAACCCATCTTCGACTCAAGTTCATTACATCCATCAGTCAACCCCCAAAGACGCATTCATAAATTTTAACATGCTGTTCATTCAAAACTGGAATTTTCTCAAATATAAATTAATATTATAATAGCATATTGTGCACATATAGGCACTGGTTTGGTTAGGTATTTGTAGCACATGGGTGAAGCATTTATAGCGTTATGCTTTGAACAAAATTCATCAGTGAAGCACTTGTTCCGGAAGTGTTCGAACGTCAACAGTTGAGAGTCGTGTGTAAACGGTTTTTCATTCATAAACAGGGGGTTTGGTTGGTGCATGGAATAACTTTTGGGTCTTTGTTTGCAGGACGGGCTGTATGAAGCTAGAGCAGAGGTCTTTTGGACCTTGTAGATTCATAAATCTCTTCCTGGAAACATTATACAGTCTCCGTGGTGTAGTGGTAAGACACTCGCCTGGCGTTCCGCGAGCGCTATGTCATGGGTTCGTATCCTGGCCGGGGAGGATTTACTGGGCGCAATTCCTTAACTGTAGCCTCTGTTTAACGCAACAGTAAAATGTGTACTTGGATGAAAAAAAACGATTCTTCGCGGCTGGGGATCGTATTCCAGGGACTGCCCGAAATGCTACGCGTACTAGTGGCTGTACAAGAATGTAACAACTCTTGTATATATCTCAAAAAAAAAAAAATTCATGTATCAGTATGTTAGACAAGCTAAGAGGATGAGGGAAGGGATGTTCCCTCCATGCTGGATTTGATATTTACCAGGAAAGAGGAAGAGATATTTGACATTCAGTACCTTCCTCCCTTGGGTAAAAGTGACCATATCTTTTTTGGGGATAAAGTATGCAATGTAGTAATCGGGAAAAAAATGAGGAGGTTGAAGCAGTTGAAGAACCTGATTTCAGGAGAGGCTATTATGGGGAACTTGGAAAATTCTTTAAGGGATTGACTAGAAAGACTTGCTGTTAGGTAAGGAAGTAAATGAGATGTAAAGTTTTTTTTTAAATATATGATAAAGGCGCAACAAAATTATACCAATGCAGAAATGCAGAACCTGGAAACAGGATTGGTTCAACAGAAATTGCATCAGGGCCAGTGACCAATCTACAAGNAACATGTCTCCATGCTTGGATACAATAATCCAAGTGGAGGCCCATCAGAGATATATACAGCTTAATAAATACCTTCTTTTCGTTCAAGTTAAAGGTTCATTTGACTATTCCTAGTTCACGTACCTCTGAAAAAGATCCATTGATATTTCAGGAAGACTTTTGTGTAAATAGGATGTACCAATGATTCGAGATGAACTCTTAAAGGTATTGCATAGGTGTTGTAGATGCTTTTAAAGCATCTACACCCCAACTACATGTAGTTGATTCCCCTGACTAAATGACTATTCTTGTTGTTTGTCTAACAGAGAGTGGTTAGTCATAGGGTTGCTGGTTGCTTGGGATGGGTCACAGATGAATGTTGAGGGTGCCAAGGTGGGTCGGGCGAGGCGCTGGTGGAGTTTATTATAGTATGGGGTTAGTATGAGTCTTTTACGTTTTCTTTGTTGGCTGGAGTGATCCTAATTATTTGTTCAGGGGGACTATGGAGGATGGATTCTTAGGAGGCGGATGAATAAGAATAATTCAGTGTCGGGGGACATGCAGCCAGTGTGTGTATATATATACATGTTATTCTTATATAACGGTGCCCCCCAAGGTCGAATTACTGATCCTCCCCATGGTCGAATTATTGACTCCCCTCCGAGAATGCCACCCCCAAATAAGATAACACCTGGTTTATTGCTAGAACAGAGGCATTAGGTGATAGGAAGTGCTTCTGTCTCGCCCGGGATTCGACCCAGAATTCTCAATTGTGAGTCGAGAAATTTGGAGGAATTTGAACCATAGGATAAGCTGTGAATTTGATTGGTCCTAAGAGTAATGGTGGGATGTTGATCATGTGGTTGTTTTAATGATGGTATATGTTGTTGGTATCTGCTACCAGAAATTCTAGCCAAATATCCCCAGTTTGCTAACTGTAGGTAGTAACTGAGTGATTGTAACCTATCCACCGCTGCCCACTGGATGGGAGGCGGTGTGCAGGACAAACATATAAATTGTGACACTAGCTCTCCACATATGTCAGTTGCTTAATTTAGAACCTGTATTTGATTTCGATCTCGAACCCATTGTTGATGTGACGACTTATATTGAATTTTGTAACTAGCTCATCAAGATTGTAACTTGCTTAGCTAAATGAATTGTGGGGCTCAGTCCCTGAGCCCATTATGTGCCTCTGTAACCCTTTCCATTACCGCCCACGGGATGGGTATGGGGTGCATAATAAATGAACTAAACTAACTAACTGGTCTCTGAGAGCACCGGAGTGAAACATATTAGTTTGTTACGTGAAGTGGGATGGCTGGGTTGTTGGGAAGTTGAAGTGCTGATGAGATTGTAAGATAGAGTTCGAGATTGTGTGTTGCGTAGATTTATAATTACTAGTTTTCTAACTGGGTAATTGTTGTGTACTGTAGGGTGTTGGCGATCACAGTTTATGCATACAAGTGATGTTTACCAAAGAGCCACTAACACTAGTGGCCTTAACGAGGACAGGAAGCCGGCGGCTTGTCGAAAGTCCCCCCCCCCCCCATTTGCCTTGATCTTTTCCAGCTGCATCATAAAAGTTAACAGAGTTCTGGCATTTACCGCTTCGGCGGGTAGGCAGTTCCATGGGTTAATAATTCTGTTGGTGAAAAACCATCTTCTGTTCTTAATCTTACATTGTTGTTTGTTGAGCTTGAAACCGTTGCTCCTTGATTGTGTTACATCTGACCTTCTGAAGAAATGTTCCAGATCAACATCCTCCAATTTGCTCAGTATTTTAAAAGTTTCAATAAGATCCACCCTGTCATTCCTGGTTTGCAGTGTTGTTAGCCCTCTGGCCCTCATCCATTCCTGATACGTGAGTTGACTTAGCTCTGGAATTATTTTTGTCACCCAGTATTGCACTTTCTCCAGAGCAGCTGTATCTTTCTGAAGATGAGGTCTCTATGCTTGGATACAGTAATCCAAATGGGGCACACCAGCGATTTATACAATTGAATCACTACCTTTGTTTTCTTGAAGTGGAAGGTGCTTTTGATTATTCCAAGTGTTTGGTTAGCTTTTGCTGTGCCTGTGTGTTGCTGCAGGCAGTCCAAAAGTGTTCTAGTTCATTTAGAACAAGAGTATGTTTTCTTACATGACTTTGTCATGAGTGAATTTGTAATACTTAAACCATTAACCAAACTGAGAAATTGGCATATCCCTTACGAATGATATCCCATCCTCTCTAATATTAAGGACTACCTTACAGGAAACTATCCAGAGTCTCTGTACCTAACTCACGCTAATTCCTTTGATGTTAATGAGATAATCCTTTCTCTTAAAACAAAGTCAAGTTCCCTTGCTGAGATACTAACTCTAATAATTTTTGCTCTACAACAAATCACTTGAACTCCAAACCTTTTCGGATATTCTAAAAAAGAAAAGCGAGAGTAACCCCAGTCCATAAATGTGGTGATCTCACTAATGTCAACAATTTCAGACCAATATCAATTCTGCCATCCTTGTCAAAAATATTTAAAAAGTTAATCTACAAGCAGCTTTACTCTTATCTAGCTAAACACGATATACTTAGCTCTTGTCAATATGAGTTCAGACCCAAAAAAAGCACTGGCGATGCTCTGATTAGTATGATTAACTTGATACATGCAGCTCTTGATAAAAATGAGTTCCCTGTTGGAACTCATTGACCTAATGACCAACATTGATTGTTGACCTAAGTAAGGCTTTTGACACTGTCAACCACCACAACCTTTTTATTAAATTACATAATTATGGAGTCAAAGGTCACTGCCTCCAATATCTTCACTCTTACCTTGGTGACAGGCTCCAGTATGTTTCCGTGAATGATTCCAGTTCTCCCACCCTACCCATCAACATCGGTGTTCCATAAGGCATCATACTTGGCCCTCTCCTCTTTCTCATCGACATTAATGACCTTCCAAATGCTCAACACCTCAACCCAATTTTATTTGCTGATGACACAACCGTCATTTCCTCCAGTCCTAACCCTTTTACTCTGAATAATACAGTAAATACTGAGCGAAATAAAGTCCATCTTTGGCTAACTGCTAACAAACTCACCCTTAACATTGACAAAACCTTTAATATTTTGTTTGGTAATAAATCCTTAGATCAAATTCATCTAAGAATAAACAATATACAAATTAATAACAAAGTAGATGGTAAATTCCTTGGTGTTCTCATCGATAACAAGCTGAATTTCCAGGGACACATTCAAATACAGTATAGCAAAAAAAGTTTCTAAACTGTTGGCATTCTTTCTAAGATCAGATATTATGTACCTCGCCCTGCCCTTGAAAAGCTCTATTACTCTCTCATCTATCATTCTCTTAATTATGGAATTTGTGCTTGGGGTTCTACTACCAAAAATCATCTACGTCCTCTAATTACTCAACACAAATCTGCTATTAGAACAGCAATAAACTTTGGCCCACAAGAGTACTCGGCACCCTTACGTGAATCTTTGAATATGTTAGATATTAAGTCACTGCACATCCTCTATATTCAAAACTCTGACCTGTAATGCAATCCTGACCTTAAACGCTTTCTAGAATGTTGTAACAGAACCCATGGGCACCACACCAGAAACAAATACCAATTTGATATTCCAAGAGTGCGACTTAACCAAACTAAAAATGCTCTGCAAATCAAGGGACCCAGAATGCGGAATGACCTTCCCAATCACGTCAAAGCTGTACCTCTCTCAACCAGTTTAAGAGATAAACTAAGTACTACCTAATAAACTCCATTCTTGTAACCTACCTTACCCCTCTAAATGTCAACCCATGTCTTGCTATATTCAAACAATACTTTTTGTTGCCCAACTTGTATAACTACTGATTTCCGCCATGTTTTTTTCTTTCTCCCTTTTTCAACTCAATTTAAACTTTGATGTCAATTAGTATTAATTTTTAGTCTAAGTGTTTTCCCACACCTTGCCCGAAACGCTGTACGTATTAGTGGCTTTAGGCACTGTATGTACTAGCTCTATCTAGAAATCCAACATTATGTTTGTAACTTGTATGTATGTAGTTTTACCTGAATAAACATTTAATTTGATTTGAAAATAAAATTTGCAGCTACCACGGCGCTGGTAGCCCCGTGTACACTTGGGTCTGGACATGTGTTAAGAGACAGCGTGTGTGTGTGTGTTTGACCACACGGACTTATTTTATTATACCATTCACGTACTGCTATCGTGAATATAATGAAGCAGAGCTTATCGTGCCTCTATCTAATCTAACACGTTAAAAGTGTTAGGCGTCGTTAGTCAATCTGTCGCTGATAAGATCTTTAGTGAGGGTGAGTCTGTGGAGGTTTGTAGCCAGTATACAACATATCTCTGTGTTATATATTTGCTTGGCTTGGTCTCACAAGTATCAGCTTAAGCTTTATCCATCACATGTTGGGTTGAAAGTTGAGCAATAAGCAGTGCTCTTGATGGGGGCCACATACAACGCGCCACCAAAATTGTGTTACAAACATATCTGTTTCAACAAAGTGCATGTATAAGTGCTTCTAACTATCAAAAGTGAAAAAAAACTTTCTTCACATGGAGGGTGTTTGTGTGCCATATATAAGTTGAGAGACAATAGCAGCAGTGGGTTGATACATGCCATGAGGCTGTTCAGCTGACTTCTTGACCCTCTGAGCCGGACCATGTATCAGTAAGTCCTCACTAAGGCCTATCAACAGTCAGTGTCGACCATCTGATCTGTTGTATTGGTTGATGGATGCTATGTGGATGACGCGCATATCGCTTGGCCTGGATAAGGACGAATGAGTAATGCCACTGTTAGCCTCAGCCTCGCTCCGCAAGTTGACAGATCTGGGTGGGTATGAAGTGGTTCCTCCCCGACATCGCCTCCTACGTAAATCCCTTGATAAGTGCCCCATGACTCCTCTTAATAGATCATCAGATAAAGCAGGTAAAATCTTAATATCCACCAATAGCTATGTTCAATATTCGATATTTTGTGCCTACCAGTACCAGCCAGTCATTATCTAGCCTCGTGCCACATCTCATTCCTCTCTACACATTTCTTCGCCCTGACACCAATCTTGTCTTATACAGAGTCTCACAAACCTTCCACTTTGTGGGTTCTGTTTTTAGGTTAGTTTATTAATTATGCACGCCATACCCAGCAGTAGTGAACCCCACACTCGCGGTGATCTGTAGTGGACCCCATACCTATCCTGTGGGCGGTAGTGGACCCCATACTTATCCTGTGGGCGGTAGTGGACCCCATACCTATACTGTGGGCGGTAGTGAACCCCATACCTATTCTGTGGGCGGTAGTGGATTCCATACCTATCCTGTGGGCGGTAGTGAACCCCCATACCCATCCTTCGGGCGGTAATTGGAAGGTTTTCAGTTATATATATAACCGAAACTTTTTCTATAAAACTTTTTCATTTGTTATATATATATATATATATATATATATATATATATATATATATATATATATATATATATATATATATATATATATATATGTAGGAGAAACGAACACTCTTATGTATTCAGAGTTAAATGGCAAGTTTTTCCCTGAATGCTCTGTGTTCCCTTCTCTGAAGCTGTGGGTCCCTATAATTGCACCAGAGGTGGTACCCCCCTATATAAATATATATATATATATATATATATATATATATATATATATATATATATATATATATATATATATATATATATATATATTTATATATATATATATATATATATATATATATATATATATATATATATATCCAAAAGTTTTTACATTCTTGTACAGCCACTAGCACGCATATAGTTTTTCTTGCAAGTCTTAATCCTAATTTTCTCTCACACACACACATCCCCAGGAAGCAGCCCGTAGCAGCCGTCTAGCTCCCAGGTACCTATTTACTGCTGGGTGAACAAAGCCATCAGGGTGAAAGAAATTCTGCTCATTTGTTTCCCCCTTTGCCGGAGATTGAACTCTGACCTTTAGGACTACAAACCCCGAGCGCTGTCCTGGGGTTGAATCCTGGGGTGGGAGTTAGGGGTCAGTAACTCGACCCTGAGGGGGATGGGGGAAGACCTTGATATAAGCCTAACATGTACTGTATGTATAAACTGGCTTCCTGTCCCCCGACACAATGAATTACTATAGATAATTATTGACATAAACATTACATACTACATACACTTGTCAAATTGCGATAATTAGCCATAAATTCAGAAAGTTTATAATTTTTACTAAAATACTTACTCATTGCTATAATATTTGTGATAATGTTATCTTTAAAAGTGTTTAGGAGAAAATGTACAAAACTATTTAAGATACAGACGAGTCTCAAAATTGCGCCACTTTCTAAACAGCATCTGGCGAGTAATGATGAAGATAGTCCTTGAGAAAATTTGATGAGTTATGTGGAAAGATATAATTTCCACACAACTTGTCAATTAGAAAAACAGCATAAACAATAATGCCACATTTATTACAACAAAACGACTATTCTAATTAAAGCAGACGTATGTATGTGTATAGAGATTATACAGCAGTTGCTGATTGATTTTCGTAGATGGCGGCAGTGTGGTGTTGTTGTGTGTGATAGTACTGTGTTTGGTGCCTCCCTCCCACCACCACCTCTTCTCTATGGTACAGGTGAGTACCTGGCTCCTCTTCTTCCTCCTCCTCCAGCAGCACCGCCGCCCACGCGGGCGCCGCGGCTCACCTTGGCCAGTCTGCTGACTGAGGTCTTGGGACTGGTGTTTTGGGCCGCCTCCTGACGTTCCTTGACCCGAGGCTGACTCTTCTTGGTGGGCGTCAGGTGCCCTGCTGACACTGGCATGTGTGTGTGTGGTCGTCTTCTCACGCTGGGGTGGAATTTATCCTGGAAAGCTGACACTGGGAAGGGGCGTGCTGTGGACAGCTGAGCTGACACTAAAAGGGGAGTACTTTGGAAGGCTGACATTGGAAAGGGGTTTACTGTGGATGGCTGACACAACGAAGATGGTGTTCTATAAACAGCTGACATTATGGAGAAGTGTTTTGTGGACAGCTGACACTATGAAGGAGTGTATGTACTGTGGACAGCTGACACTAATGCATGGAATGCATTAGGCAGTGATGTGGTGGAGGCTGACTCCATACACAGTTTCAAGTGTAGATATGATAGAGCCCAGTAGGCTCAGGAATCTGTACACCTGTTGAGAGGCGGGACCAAAGAGCCGAATCTTAACCTCGCAAGCACAGCTAGGTGAGTACTATGAAGGGGTGTACTGTATTGTGGACAGTTGACACTAGGAAGAGATGTAGTGTATATGGCTGACACTAAGAAAGGGGTGTACTGTGAACAGCTGACACTGGGAAGTGGTGCACAGGACTGTGACCCGCTGACACTGGGAAGTGGTGCACAGGACTGTGACCCGCTGACACTGGGAAGTGGTGCACAGGACTGTGACCCGCTGACACTGGGAAGTGGTGCACAGGACTGTGACCCGCTGACACTGGAAGTGGTGCACAGGACTGTGACCCGCTGACACTGGGAAGTGGTGCACAGGACTGTGACCCGCTGACACTGGGAAGTGGTGCACAGGACTGTGACCCGCTGACACTGGGAAGTGGTGCACAGGACTGTGAACAGCTGACACTGGGAAGTCTGTGTCACTGTACCTGCAAGCTGTTTTGTCTACATTACTGTAGATGAATGACCCTGAAGAAGGGTATTCAGTATGCTGCTGTGGATGGTTGAGACTAGGAAGGTGTGAATTGCACTGGATGGGTGACACTGGGAGGGGATGTATAGGTGCAGAATAGAATAAGAGAGTAAAGGTGCCATGGGTGCAATCAGAGAGCAGTGTCTGAACATCAGGGGTTTACAGCTGTTCAATATTGTCCCAGCAAGCATTCAAAATATTGATGGAACACGAAGGTGGATATCTGCAAGAAGCATTTAGACAAGTGCTTGCATGAAGTACCTGACCAACCGGGTTATAGGTGATATAAGAGCCTGCGGGCTGCTCCAAGCAACAGCCAGTTGGACCAAGTTATCACAAGTCGAGCCTGGCCCTAGGCTGGGCTCGGGGAGTAGAACTACTCCCGAAATCCTCTCCAGGTATGTTCCAGATATGCTCCAGATAGTGTAGGTGGTTAACACTGGGAAGAAATGTGTAGTGCCGTTGATTGATGACACTGGAAATGTCAACATGTTGTGTCAACATGTTGTGTCAACATGTTGTGTCAACATGTTGTGTCAACATGTTGTGTCAACATGTTGTGTCAACATGCTGTGTCAACATGCTGTGTCAACATGCTGTGTCAACATGCTGTGTCAACATGTCAACATGCTGTGTCAACATGTTGTGTCAACATGTTGTGTCAACATGCTGTGTAACATGCTGTGTCAACATGCTGTGGATTGTTGACACTGGGAATGTGTGTATAGTCCTGTGGATTGTTGACACTGGGAAGGAATGCGCAGCACTGTGGATGGCTGAGAGTGATATATAGTTTGTGTTTGGATTGCTGACACTGGGAAGAGGTGTAATGTACCATGGATGGCTTACATCCACTCACTCAGTGTAGTGTGGAGGAAGAGCTTGGTCATGGGAGAGATACCAGATGCGCTGAAAGCAGCAGACATAGCCCCTCTACACAAGGGAGGGAGCAAAGCGTTGGCAAAGAATTATAGACCAGTTGCACAAACGTTCCACATAATAAAAGTATTTGAGAGAGTGATCAGGAGTCAGGTCACTAGTTTCATGGAGACCAGTGACCTCCACAATAGAGTCCAACGTGAATTTAGAGAGGGAAGATCATGCCTCTTGCAGCTACTTGACCATTACGACAAAATCACTGAGGCACTAGAAGAGCAGTTGACACAAAAATCAGCATGAAAATTACCTCTGCTGAACACACTGAAAAACTACAAGCGGATATTAACAAAGTTTTCAATTGGGCAGCAGAAAATAACTTGATGTTTAACAGTGATAAATTCCAGGTACTCTGGTACGGCAAAAATGAGGAGCTGAAACATAATACAGGGGTAAAAAACACAATCGAATCTGCCCATAGTAGGAAAACAGCATGTCGAGGATTTGGGAATAATGATATCCGACGACCTAACATTTAGGGAGCATAACCAAGCAAATATTGCGTCAGCCAAAAAAATGATAGGATGGATTACGAGAACCTTCAAATCCAGAGATCCCATCACAATGGTTGTACTCTTCAAATCACTTGTGTTGTCCTGTCTTAAGTACTGCTCAGTACTCGCTTCCCCCTTCAAAGCAGGAGAGATTGCTGAAATAGAGGGAATACAGAGAACATATACGGCACGCATAGACGAGATAAAGCACCTAAATTATTGGGATCGTCTCGAAGCTTTCCAAATGTACTCAATAGAAAGGAGACAAGTGATATACCAAATAATATACACATGGAAAATACTGGAGGGCCAGGTCCCAAATCAACACAGTAAAATAACAACGTACTGGAGTGAACAATATGGTAGAAAAGGCAGATTAGAACCAGTAAAGAGCAGGGGTGAAATAGGCACAATAAGAGAATACTGTATAAATATCAGAGGTCTACGGTTGTTCAACGTCCTACCAATGACTATCAGCAATATTGCTGGAACAACCGTGTACATAAAGATAAAACTAGATCGTTTTCTCCAAGGAATGCCGGACCAACCGGGCTGTGGTGGGTATGTGGGCCTGCGGGCCGCTCCAAGCAACAGCCTGGTGGACCAAACTCTCACAAGTCAAGCCTGTCCTTGGGCCGGGCTTGGGGAGTAGAACAACTCCCAGAACCCCATCAACCAGGTATCAACACTGTATGTCTGCTTTCCTGTCTACAGCTGACACTGGTGTTGGATATGGTTTGCACATAACCTAATACAGTATTTGTATACTGTAGTCCCTACAATAGGAAGGATATAATCCAATATATTCTTTGAACTTCAACATTTTTGTTACATGTCAAGCAGTAGCCGCTTGTGTGATTAACTTTCACTGTCTGGTAAAGAAACTGTAGTTTCACATTGGTAAACTTCATATATAATTCAGGTAACATTTTACTCAGTAGTGTTATTTGGTGTTTCATTTTTGATACTCTTAAGCCAGCATTTCGCAACCAAGGTTCAGCAGAACTCCAAGGTAACTAGTGGCTCCGTTTGAGATTTCATAACTGGGCAAATTATAATATGCAAATGTATTTCAGAGTCATTTTTGTTTCATTTTCTCGTTTAAGCTGTATCGAGAGCAAAGACAGAAATTATCTTTCATTTGACAATGAAATCCATACAAGTGTATCTAAAGTGCAACCTGGGGTTATTTCAAGGGTGCAAAGTTTTAGAATGCTGCTGTAAACTATACATAGGCCTAACTACTTAAAATACAAACACATACACTGTACTGCTACCATCTTTAGGGATTTATCATAGCTATCCATCAGCATATTCCTTGAAGTTCTTGGCTTACATAGTCCAAAGGTTAGCATAATTATTCAATGTTATCTCCAGCTCATAGCTTTAGCTCCAAAGTCACATCTCTTCAACCCTGGGCTTCTTTCTGTGTACACATAGTGTATACTGCAAGAATTACATAGTGTTCCTAAATACCTAATTTATACTGTTAATGCCAGTGGTATTATATCAGCTTAACTGTTTGTACAAATTTTTTGCATTTGCATACTTACCCTCTTGTCCTCTCAAGTGCTATACTTCTCTGTTCCCCTTGTATTTGCACACTTTTTATTGTAACATGTCCACCTTTGACAGCGTGGATCTCCAACTTATTCTGCTGAGACTATCATTTCCAGATCAACAATGTCATCTCTTGTGACATCCACAGATTGCACACAATTGTTTTGCTTCATCGTACATTCCAGTCTAGGCTCACAAAGGCTTACCTTGATTGCAAAACAAAGCACCAGAGACATTGAACATACGGTATCTGTACTTGTATCTCCACATCTTTCATACAATGTTAGCACATTCTTTCATAGTAGGCTGGCCTAAATATTCCTTTTTTCTTTGGCTCTGGGGTTGGTGTAACATTGGTGAGACTGTTAAAGATGGTTAAGCTTATTGAGATCCCCCTAAGCCAATAGACTGAATTTTCCTGGGATGCAACCCATAAGTTGACTAGCTCCCAGATACATACCAGTACTTATTTTAAGGTGAACAGCACATCAGGTGTAAGGAATTGTGCAAAAATATCTCTGCCCGATTGGGAATTGAAGTGAGGCCCTTTCAATTGTTAACCAACTGTACTAGCCTGTATACCATCCAGGAAGGGTTGTATAGTTGCATGTTGTGGACAGCTGATATTGTCTTGGGGTGTAAAGCACAGTACTCTGGATAGCTAAAGCTGGAATGATATGTACACTAATGTACTGTACTGCAGAAGTTTAACACTGGGAAAGGATATACCTGTACAGCTCTATTAAGGGCCTACCTTGAGGCTACCTTGAGATGGTTTCGGGGCTTAGCGTCCCCGCGGCCAGCTGATACTGGGAAGCAATTGTGTGATAGCTGGTGACACTAGAAAGAGGTTTACAATACTGTAAATGTCTGTCGGCAGCTGTACACCTGTTCAGTCAATCTAAAAAAAAACCAGTGATTGTACTAGTGTGTGTAGAACAAAACTGCAAGCTTGTTGGAAAATATTAAATAGTACAGTATACTGTACTCCAATAACATATAATAAGGGTTTCTAAATAGAAAGAGTATGAATAAAAATTTAAACACTCAGTTTAACCATGAGCGCATTCTTTTTTTTTTCTTTTTTTAAATTTATAAGAATTTTCTGGGGGGAGCCCCGTCGGCTCCCCGGAGCTATCCCAGGCTGATATGCTAATGTCAGACTTTGGCATCAGTCATGTGTATGGAGTTCTTAGGCCTACCGGGAACCACGGCCAGAACCGGGCCCCCTCAGAGAGGCACGGGGAGCAATGGCCTATAGAAGCCCCCGTGTGGTTGGAAGCATTCTATGTCTGCCATCGACCGGGACAGGCACCCAGAAAGGTAAGCGCCCCAAAACAAACCCCTATTCAGGTTAAAATTGCTACCACAAGCCGAACTAGTGGATAGAACTCCCAAAAGAAAAACTAGCAAACTAGTGTGACGTCACACGCTGCCGCGCCGCTGTCTGCGCAGCTCCCCCCTCCCCGGGAGGGGGAAGGGGGAGCCCCAGACCCTCCGCGCCGGCTACCCACCCTCAGTTCTTGAGGCTGATGCTATAGGCGAAGGTCGTGTGCTCTGGCTCCGGTGTTCGCTACAACACTGTGCTTGCGTGTGGTGTTTGTTTTCTGGGTGCGAGAGCCAGGAGTAATTTGGTACTCGGGCTGCATGCGCCTAGGGTTTCCTTCCCTAGGTGCCCTGTAAGTACTACCCTTGGGGCTTGGGGCCACCTTCCACAGGCTCCTTGGGATCTGCCTCTGCTGGTCCGTTTTACCTTTTTCGGTTTTTCGGCCGCCTGTTGGGCTCTTGGGTGTTCTGTTCTCCCTTGTTACTGGCAGGTAAGAGGCAGTTTGCACTGGTAGGGGCGCAGGGTGCTGCACAGCTTGTATTCCCGACATAGCGGCCGGCTCTGTTCCCTGGGGTTCGCTGTCCTCTTGCGGGGTTTTGTTTTTCTTTTTGTTTTTGCCTGGTGGGGGGTTCTGTCATATTCGTTCCTTTGTTCTAACCCTGTCACGGTTATTCTCGATGGCGCCCCCTGCTAGGTCCCCGTGAGTGTACACGTCCCTGGGGTACAGCTTTAGAAGTTCGATTGGTAGTTTTGGGCGCCGGTTAGCAGCTCCCTGCCTGGGACTACCTGAGCGCGAGTCCTCTTAAAGTAAACGCTCAGGACCCTGGGAATCCCCTAGGGGGCGCGTGGGTCCGATGGATGTGACCCCGGAGTCCCCACTCGCGGTGTGCGAGTTTGAGGGTTGCTCGGTCCCTTTGTCTCAGGGTGACCCTCATTGTTTTTGCCTCTGCCATGCTGCCTGTTGGGTCGGTGATACTTTCGACCCTGAGTCCTGTGAGTGTTGCTGCTTACTTGTGACTCAATTTACCCAATCCTCTGATGATTCTCTTCGGGTACAGGCAGCGCGTGCGTTGCAGGCTAGGTTTCGTCTGTTGCAACGCGCTAGGTTGGTTGCTCACCCGGATGCCCCGAGGCTGCCCCGCTTTGCTTTTCGTGACCCGGACTTGGGGGTGGGGGTCGCTTCGATCCTGGTTCAGTCCGCGCCTCCTCGTCCTTCCCCTACTGCTCGTTCTGGTCCCCCCCCCTTGCTTCCAGCCCCGAAACGTCTGAGGGTTTCGGGGTCGGAGCAGGGGTTCCTTGATCTTGAGACTCGGGCAGCTTCGGGGGGTGCCCCTTCCGGGGGAGCGGCAGAGGCATTCGAGTCTTGTCTCCCGGCCGAAGCTTCGGGGTCTGACCAGTGGGCCCCCCTTCCTTCCGCTGTTCCGGCTGCTCCGTCCTTGTCTTGTGGGGTCGGGGCTTGGGGAGAGGACTCGGCCTCGGGTCCTGTGGTGTTGGACCTCGAGGCTGGGGAGGGGCTGACTTGGGGGCCTTGGGCTCCGCTGGACCCCGCCTGGGTTTTTCTTCCCTCTGAGCGGGGCTTACTGTTACAAGGAGTGGGGTTCTCTTTTCCCCCCTCTGCGTACGAGTTGGATTTGGTGTCTGCCCCTCCCCGGGTTCGGTTCCGTGTTCCCCCGGGTTCGTCGGTTCCGTCTTTCCGGAGGTTTTCGGCTTATCGCATCCAACCTGGTGAGGTGCGAGCGGCCTTTGCAGCTTACCTCCTGCGGGACCCGGATTATGCCTCTGATATGGATCCATCTGAGTTCAGGTTTGGGACTTCGTTCCCTTTCTGGCTCCGTTACGAGGTTCCGGAGTCTTCCTGGCTAGCAGCCTGCCCTTTGTTTGTTTTGGATTCCTGGCATTCCTTCTGTCGTTCCCGCACGTTGGAGTGGCGGGAAGCTTCCACGGTGATTCAGGTTTTCCTGGGGGGCGAGCTTGAGTACCTGAATGAGTGCTTGTTTGCCCCTGCCCTTCCCCGCGATGTGGGCGTTATTCAGCTTCATGTGCAGGTTCCTGTCCTTTCGGCGGCGCTGGTTGCGGAGGATTTGCGCGCCCGGGGCCTTTTGGCTTCGGCCTTGCGGTTCTTTTCCATCCTGGAGCTGTCCTCGGATTGGCTCGTGGAGGATGTGAGGACGCTTGGGTCCGTCCCAGGGTCTGGCGCCTTGTCCTCGGCGGCGCGCTCGTTCGCTGCCTTGTTGAAGCTGTTCACGCCGATTTTGCGGGATGCGGTTTCCCTGTTTTATGCTTCCCGTCTCGCGTGTCGGCAGGCGGTGCTGGGTTCCTCCGTGGAATCTGCTTGGGCTCTGGCTCTTAGGCGTTCTTCCCCCTTTTGTCTCTTCTTTTTGAGGAGTCGGCCGTGGCGCAGTTTATTCAGGCTGCGTCGGCGGCTTGTCGTCCGATGTCGGACTTGTTGGTTTTCCGGGGGTCCCGGGGTGGGTCTTCCCGGCGGGGTCGTGCCAGAGCTCGGGGTTCCTCTCGTCGTGGTAGGCCTCTGGTGTCAGGTTCGGGTTCGGCTCCTGCTGCGGACCCGCCCTCGTCTGGTCGGCGCGGTGTTCGCCCTGTGCGGGGTTCTGGGTCTCGTAAGGGGCGCCGGCCCTTTCGCGGTTTGCCCCGTTGACGGGGCGATGGGGGGGCGGCTTGCGCTGTTCGCCCGCGCCTGGTCCCACGATTCGTGGGCCTTTCAGGTCGTGTCTTGCGGTCTGCGGTGGCGTTGGGTGGCCCCTCCCCCTTTGGGGGGTTCGGGGCTGGCAGGGCAAGTTTCTTCCCCTGTGCTCCGTCGCGTCGTCTTGGAGTGGGTACGTTTGGGCGTCGTCGAACCGACGTCGTCCCTCAGATGGGTTTCCCGTCTGTTTCCGGTTCCGAAACGGGACTGCGCGGACCTGAGGTTCATTCTGGACTTGTCCCGTCTGAACCCCTGGGTTTATTGCCCCTCCTTCCGGATGACTACGCTGTCTCAGGTTCGGCTCCTTTTGGAGCCGGGCGCTTGGATGGTGTCCCTGGACCTCCGGGACGCTTATTGGCATGTCCCGATTCATCCGCGGTTCAGGGACTGGCTCGGTTTTGTGGTGGGGCTTCAGAGTTACCGCTTTCGTTGTCTCCCGTTCGGGTTGAACCTGGCACCTCGCGTGTTCACGCGCCTTACACGGGTAGTAGTGGCTCGGTTGCGTCTCCTAGGAGTTCGGGTGTTGGCCTACCTCGACGACTGGCTGGTCTGGGCTCCCAGCCGGTCTGCTTGCTTGCTAGCCAGGGATTTGGTTCTTTCCCAGCTCGCCGGGTTCGGGTTCCTGGTGAACTGGAGGAAGTCCCATCTGGTTCCCTCTCAGGTTCGGACTTGGCTGGGTCTCGTTTGGGACTCTCGCACCTCCTCCTTGTCTCTCCCTCCGGAGTCTCTCCAGCGGCTGCGGTCCCGCCTTCGTCTGTTTCTGGTGGGCCCTCGGGTCACCCGGCGGTTGCTCGAGGGGCTGTGCGGGAGCCTGAACTTCGCGATGCTGGTCTACCCGCCGGGTCGGGTTTGGCTTCGTCGGCTGTTCTGGTTCCTTCGGGGTCACCCCTTCCGCCTCTCTCGCGATCGCAAGGTTCGACCCCCGGGGCCTTGCGTCGGTTGCTGCGTCACCGGCTTCCTCTTCGGGTTTTTCGGGGTTCGGTGCCATGGCGCCTTCCCGAGCCCTCGCTCGATGTGTACACGGATGCGTCGTCTCTAGGCTGGGGTTTTGTGACCAGTGCTCACCAGGCCGGCCAGGGGCGTTGGGGTCCGTCCTTCCGTCGAGCTCACAGCACGGTGCGGGAGTTCGCGGCGGTGTGGTTTGCTCTTCGGAGGATTCAGGTGGCCCGCGGATCAACGATCCGGCTCCATTCGGACTGCTCTCCAGTGGTTCATTGCCTGAACCGCGGGGGTTCGATGCGGTCCTTGTCTCTTTGGGGTTGGTCGCTTCGGGTGACTCGTCTGCTGAGTTCTCGGGGTTTGGCTCTCCTGGCTGTTCACGTACGGGGCGTGTCCAACGTCTTGGCGGACGCCCTGTCTCGCTTCGTTCCCCTCTCCACGGAGTGGACGGTCGACGACGAGTCCTTCCGCTGGCTTTGCCAGACGTTCGGGCGTCCCGAGGTGGACCTCTTCGCGTCGGCGTGGTCGCGGCGTCTTCCCGTGTATGCGGCGCCCTTCCCCGATCGCGAGGCCGTCGGGGTCGACGCCTTGCGGCTCGACTGGTCGAGGTGGAGGTTCCTGTACCTCTTTCCCCCGGTTCAGCTGTTGCTCCAGGTCCTGACTCGCTTAGAGACTTACCAGGGGAGAGTTGTCCTTCTGGCCCCTTGGTGGCCGGCCCAGCCTTGGTTTCCGTTGCTGGTTGCTCGGTGTCCGAACCCGAGGGTTTTTCCGCGGCTCCGCCTCTTTCAGCAGATCGGGCCGGTACGTCACGTGGCTGGTTCGATCTTCTCCTCGAGTCTTCGCGTATGGTATTTTTGACTCGAGTTTATCATCATCTCTATGGTGATCAGGTGGCCTCCTTGTTGGTGTCTCACCTGCGGGCTTCCTCTCGGCGGCAGTATGAAGTTTCCTGGCGGTCCTTCTCTTTCTTTTTGCGTCTTCGTCGTGTTCATTCCTTGTCTGTTCGAGTGGTCTTGTCTTTCCTCTCGTGGTTGTTTCAGGACCGTCATCTTATGCCTAACACTGTCGCCTCCTATCGTGCGGCGCTGGCGGAGCCGCTTCAGCTTGCTTTCGGCATCGATGTCACGTCTGCGCCGTTTCGCAAGCTGTCTCGTGCTTTGTTTCACCTCCGGCCTGCTCATGCGCCGCCTGAGCCGTCCTGGTCTTTGGACAGGGTGCTCGCTTTCCTTTCGTCTCCTCGTTTCGTTGTGGCCCCTTCGGTCCGGGATTGTTTTTCCAAGGCTCTTTTCTTGTTGGCTTTGGCCTCTGGGGGTCGGGTCGGGGAGCTTCATGCTCTCCTCCGGCGCAGGGGCTTCTGCTCTTTTGGTCGTGGTGATAGTTTTGTTCGTTTGCAGCCGTCTCCTTCTTTTCTGGCAAAGAATGAGACTGCTGCATTCCGGAGGGGTCCGTGGGTGGTTGATGCTTGGTTGGTCAGGCCGGGGGTGCATCATGTTTTGTGTCCGGTTGCGGCGCTTCGCCGTTATTTGCGCGCCACGGCTTCTGTGTCCGGGGACGCGCTTTGGGTTGATCCGGTTTCCCTTCTTCCCTGTTCGCGGGTGCGGGTCTCTCAGGTCGTCCGCAGGGTTATTAAGTCTAGCCAGCCTGCGGTCTATCCCCGTGCCCATGACGTTCGGAAGTTCGCGGCGCTTGCTGCCGTTTTTGGGAATATGTCGTGGTCTGATATTCGGGCGCGGGGTTTTTGGCGGTCGAACAGGGTCCTGGCTGCTCGTTACCTTGTCAATGTCCCTGGGCCCCGGCGGGCCTGTGTTGCGTTGGGTCGGCGGTTGCAGCCCGTTGTCTCGGCTTCGAGTTGAGGAGTGAGCGACGACCGCCTCCCGGGTAAGTCCCTCTCTTTTTTCCGTCTGTGGGTAGTTAGCTCCGGGGAGCCGACGGGGCTCCCCCCAGAAAACCAGCGTTGAATGTAATGAAACGCCATTTTCTGGGTGAGTCCCGGAGGCTCCCCGGCATCCCTCCCTCCCTCCGGTCGGCGGTTTTTTCGCGTTTTTGACATCCAGCCTCAAGAACTGAGGGTGGGTAGCCGGCGCGGAGGGTCTGGGGCTCCCCCTTCCCCCTCCCGGGGAGGGGGGAGCTGCGCAGACAGCGGCGCGGCAGCGTGTGACGTCACACTAGTTTGCTAGTTTTTCTTTTGGGAGTTCTATCCACTAGTTCGGCTTTTGGTAGCAATTTTAACCAGAATAGGGGTTTGTTTTGGGGCGCTTACCTTTCTGGGTGCCTGTCCCGGTCGATGGCAGACATAGAATGCTTCCAACCACACGGGGGCTTCTATAGGCCATTGCTCCCCGTGCCTCTCTGAGGGGGCCCGGTTCTGGCCGTGGTTCCCGGTAGGCCTAAGAACTCCATACACATGACTGATGCCAAAGTCTGACATTAGCATATCAGCCTGGGATAGCTCCGGGGAGCCTCCGGGACTCAC
>WNGS01000337.1:5015932-5028279 GCA_020271785.1 Procambarus virginalis | reverse complement strand
CCATCTGATATACGCTCTGTCTATTAGTGGATGTTCTCAGCCAGCGCTTTATTCTCAGCACCTGTTAATTGATTTTGTCTTTATCCATTTTAGAGTAACATCACCCCTATATTATTTTATTTATTTTTTGAATTTATAATCTTGTGAGTTTGCACTGTACATAGCCAAGGAATTGTCTTATTCATAATTAGTTTTCCATTTAATTAAAGTTTCATTGTTCATACTATTTGTTTTGCTTGTTTTGCCTTACTTTGTCACAGGACACAACAGCTACGCAGTCATCTTTTGTTTTTAAATGTGAAAGGCATTGACACCAGCCATTGGGAAGACTGCCGAACACCTACACTTCTTTTTTCCATGACACAGTAAACAGGTTTATCCGGCCCAAAGGGAAAAATCCGAGAAGCAAAGGAAGAATCCATGGTTTAACAGGGCATGTATGGAAGCAAAGGTACTGAACAAAAGAGCATGGAGGAACTTCCGAAATAACAGAACACCAAAAAGCAGAGAGAGATATACCAGAGAACCAGGAATGAATATGTTAGTGTGAGAAGGAAAGCAGAGAAAAAATATGAAAATGATATAGCAAGCAAAGCCAAGACCAATCCAAAGCTACTCCACAGTCACATCAGGAGGAAAACAACAGTGAAAGAACAGGTAATGAAACTTAGAACACGCGAGGACAGGTATACAGAGAATGACAAAGAGGTGTGTGAGGAACTCAACAAGAGGTTCCAGGAGGTCTTCACAATAGAACAAGGTGAGGTCACTGTGCTAGGAGAAAGAGAGGTAAACCAGGCGGACTTGAAAGAGTTCGAAATTACGAGAGAGGAGGTCAAGAGACACCTGCTGGATCTGGATGTTAGAAAAGCTGTTGGCCCAGACGGGATCTCACCTTGGATACTGAAAGAGTGTGCAGAGGCACTTTGCTTGCCACTCTCCATAGTGTATAGTAAGTCACTGGAGACAGGAGACCTACCAGAAATATGGAAGACGGCGAATGTGGTCCCAATATACAAAAATGGCGACAGGCAAGAGGCACTGAACTACAGGGCAGTGTCCTTGACTTGTATACCATGCAAGGTGATGAAGAAGATCGGCAGAAAAAAAAATGGTAACACATCTGGAGAGAAGGGACTTCGTGACAAATCGCCAACATGGGTTCAGGGAGGGTAAATCTTGCCTTACAGGCTTGATAGAATTCTACGATCAAGTGACAAAGATTAAGCAAGAAAGAGAGGGCTGGGCGGACTGCATTTTCTTGGATTGTCGGAAAGCCTTTGACACAGTACCGCATAAGAGGCTGGTACATAAGCTTGAGAGACAGGCAGGTGTAGCTGGTAAGGTGCTCCAGTGGATAAGGGAGTACCTAAGCAATAGGAAGCAGAGAGTTACGGTGAGGGGTGAGATCTCCGATTGGCGTGAGGTCACCAGTGGAGTCCCACAGGGCTCTGTACTCAGTCCTATCTTGTTTCTGATATATGTAAATGATCTCTCGGAGGGTATCGATTCATTTCTCTCAATGTTTGCGGACGATGCCAAAATTATGAGAAGGATTAAAACAGAAGAGGACTGTTTGAGGCTTCAAGAAGACCTAGACAAGCTGAAGGAATGGTCGAACAAATGGTTGTTAGAGTTTAACCCAACCAAATGTAATGTAATGAAGATAGGAGTAGGGAGCAGGAGGCCAGATACAAGGTATCATCTGGGAGAGGAAATTCTTCAGGAGTCAGAGAAAGAAAAAGACTTGGGGGTTGATATCACGCCAGACCTGTCTCCTGCAGCACATATCAAGAGGATAACATCAGCGGCATATGCCAGGCTGGCCAACATACGAACGGCATTCAGAAACTTGTGTAAAGAATCATTCAGAACTTTGTATACCACATATGTCAGGCCAATCCTGGAGTATGCAGCCCCAGCATGGAGTCCATATCTAGTCAAGGATAAGACTAAACTGGAAAAGGTTCAAAGGTTTGCCACCAGACTAGTACCCGAGCTGAGAGGTATGAGCTACGAGGAGAGACTACGGAAATTAAACCTCACTTCGCTGGCAGACAGAAGAGTTAGGGGGGACATGATCACCACATTCAAGATTCTGAAGGGAAGATAAAGACAGGCTATTTAACACAAGGGGCACACGCACAAGGGGACACAGGTGGAAACTGAGTGCCCAAATGAGCCACAGAGATATTAGAAAGATTTTTTTTAGTGTCAGAGTGGTTGACAAATGGAATGCATTAGGAAGTGATGTGGTGGAGGCTGACTCCATACACAGTTTCAAGTGTAGATATGATAGAGCCCAATAGGCTCAGGAATCTGCACACCTGTTGATTGACGGTTGAGAGGCGGGACCAAAGAGCCAGAGCTCAACCCCCGCAAACACAACTAGGTGAGTACAACTAGGTGAGTACACACACACACACACACACACTTGTTGCTGGACGTGGCAACAAAACACTTTCTGAGCCAGCACATCAAGGAACCGACAAGAATGAGAGGAGAAGATGAACCAGCCATGCTCGATCTGATATTTACCCTAAATGAGTGGGATATAAGGGAAGTTAAGATGGAAGCACCCTTGTGAATGAGTGATCACAGTGTATTGAACTTTGAGTACCTGGTAGAGCTAGGAATTATCTCCTCCAAAAAAGAACTAAGAAACAAAAGGCTGGCATACCGAAAGGGGAAATATGAGGAGACGAGACGTTTTCTAAGGGAAATACCTTCGGACACAGAACTCAAGAGTCTGTACAAGATATGACGGACTATGTCACCCAAAAGTGTTAGGAGGCAGTAAACAGGTTTATCCCGGCCCAAAGGGAAAAATCCGAGAAGCAAAAGAAGAATCCATGGTATAATAGGGTATGTATGGAAGCAAAGGGACTGAACAAAAGGGCGTGGAGGAACTTGCAAAATAACTGAACACCAGAAAGCAGAGAGATATACCAGAGAACCAGGAATGAGTATGTTAGTGTTAGAAGGGAAGCAGAGAAAAATTATGAAAATGATATTCCAAACAAAGCCAAGACCGAACCAAAGCTACTCCATAGCCACATCAGGAGGAAAACAACAGTGAAAGAACAGGTAATGAAACTTAGAACAAACTCTGTGTAAAGTTAATCAAGTAAAGGGTCAAACTTAATCTGTGTAAACACTCTATGCAAATTAAGGGATCTAGTCTATGGAACTCACTCCCTAGTGAATTGAAAAACTGTAAAACTTTTGCCTTATTTAAAAGCAAAACCAAAAGTACCTAATTTCATCTTTTTAGTTTACTACACTGAGCTTTAAATTTGCTCTGTACTTAGTTTTATCCAACCTCCTAATTTTTATGTATTTAACCCAAACAACATTGTGCAAGGGCAAGGCCTCATTGTGTTCATTGCTGTCTTCTTTTATGTGCTAGCCATATGCTGCATTGTGCCTACCAATTTTTGTCAACTACCATTCAAGCTGTCATTGCAATCAATCTTAGCTACCTATGTGCTTTAATATACTGTACCTACAATTTTCTCTCATCTTTTTTTTTCTTGCCATGTAACTGTTTTCATTTTTTTTTTTTACAAATTTTGCAAGTATTTACGTACTTAAAATTTTCTTAGATTAAGGACCTGCCCGAAACGCTGCACGTGCTAGTGGCTTTACAAGATTGTAATTATAAGATTGTAATTACCATATTTCGGGCAGATGGGACTCGTTAGCCTGGAAAGGCAGCCCATCTAGGGGAAGGAAAACCCCGAATTCAAACCTCTGTTGTCTTGTGGCTAAACCCACTCATGGGAAAGACTTCGGGAGTCAACCATGAGGAAAAATCCGGAGTCGGAGTCCCTAAGGCAGTTTGCAGCTGTTTACAGCTACATTCTGGCAACTCCTGCGACGACACTGGTGCCAAGCGTATCGGCGCCTGCCCTTCCCTTGGATCACATCGGTGGCGTGGAGAGGGTGGATCTGTTGCATGGGCAACAGCTGATCCTCCATAATTACTGCCCAGGCCTGTGCCCTGGAGAGGACTACAACAACTAGACACCCAGGGCACAACTCCATAACCCCACGGGATTGACGGATGCCTACTACTACTACAATTACCATATCATGTATCCCCACATTCCCAATGTACCTTCTTGTATATGCATAAATAAATAAATAAATAAATAAATAAATAAATAAATAAATAAATAAATAAATAAATAAATAAATAGAACAGACAAGGACAGGTATACAGAGAATGACAAAGAGGTGTGTGAAGAACTCAACAAGAGGTTCCAGGAGGTCTTCACAATAGAACTAGGTGAGATCACTGTGCTAGGAGAAAGGGAAGTAAACCAGGCCTCCTTGGAAGGGTTCGAAATTACGAGTGAGGAGGCCAAGAGACACCTGCTGGATCTGGATGTTAGAAAGGTTGTTGGACCAGACAGGATCTCACCATGTGTATTGAAAGAGAGTGCAGAGGCACTTTGCTTGCCACTCTCCATAGTGTATAGTAGGTCACTGGAGACGGGAGATCTACCAGAAATATGGAAAACGGCGAATGTGGTCCCAATACACAAAAAGGGCTACAGGCAAGAGGCACTGAACTACAGGCCAGTGTCCTTGACTTATATACCATGCAAGGTGATGGTGAAGATCGTGAGAAAAAACCTAGTAACACATCTGGAGAGAAGGGACTTTGTGACAAATCGACAACATGGATTCAGGGAGGGTAAATCTTTCCTGATTGGCTTAATTGAATTCTACGATCAGGTGACAAAGATTAAGCAAAAAAGAGAAGGCTGGGTGGACTGCATTTTCTTGGATTGTCGGAAAGCCTTTGACACAGTACCGCATAAGAGGCTGGTACATAAGCTGGAGAAACAAGCAGACGTAGCTGGTAAGGTGCTCCAGTGGATAAGGGTGTACCTAAGCAATAGAAAGCAGAGATTTACGGTGAGGGGTGAGACCTCGGATTAGCGTGAAGTCACCAGTGGAGTCCCACAGGGCTTTGTACTCGGTCCTATCTTGTTTCTGATATATGTAAATGATTTCCCAGAGGGTATAGATTCATTTCTCTCAATGTTTGCTGACGATGCCAAAATTATGAGAAGGATTAAGACAGAGGAGGACTGCTTGAGGCTTCAAGAAGACCTAGACAAGCTGAAGGTCGAACAAATAGTTGTTAGAGTTTAGCCCAAGCAAATGTAATGTAATGAAGATAGGCGTAGGGAGCAGGAGGCCAGATACTAGGTATCATCTGGGAGATGAAATTCTTCATGAGTCAGAGAGAGAAAAAGACTTGGAAGTTGACATCACGCCAGACCTGTCCCCTGCAGCCAATATCAAGAGGATAACATCAGCGGCATATGCCAGTCTGGCCAACATAAGAACGGCATTCAGAAACTTGTGTAAGGAATCATTCAGAACTTTGTATACCACATATGTCAGACCAATCCTGGAGTATGCAGCCCCAGCATGGAGTCCATATCTAGTCAAGGATAAGACCAAACTTTAAAAGGTTCAAAAGTTTGCCACCAGACTAGTACCCGAGCTGTGAGGTATGAGCTACGAGGAGAGGCTATGGAAATAAACCTCACTTCCCTGTAAGACAGAAGAGTTAGGGGGGACATGAACACCACATTCAAGATTCTTAAGGGAATTGATAGGGTAGATAGAGACAGGCTATTTAACCCAAGGGGCATATGCACTATAATTATGAGAGATATGGAATCATCCAGAAGTGCAGTCTGTCATGCAGAGACGACAATGCCACTGGAAATTTATTGCTCCCAGAGCCCCCTGGCAAGGTGGGTTCTACGAACGAATGATAGGGACTGTCAAGAAGTGTTTAAGGAAGACCTTGCATCGACAGAAAATTAGTTACTCAGAACTCCAAACACTCGTCGTGGAAATTGAGGCGCGAGTCAACAATCGCCCATTAACTTATCTATCAGATGATTTCTCACAGAGAGAACCTCTGAGTCCCTCGCATTTAATACATGGAGGCCTGCTGAGCCCTCTGATACCTTTGGCAGAAGAGGACCCCGTCGATCCTTCCTATGTAACCAGGAGTGACTTAGTACAAAGTTACCAACATCTCTCTAGAGTAATTGAAAGGTGGAATGAGGTGTGGACTCGAGAGTACCTCACCGCTCTACGAGAGTACCACTATGGAGCTTCGAGCCCCTATAATAAAGTACAGCTTAAACCAGGAGACCTAGTATTAGTTGACAGTGATGGACCAAGGTCAGAATGGCCTATAGGCAAAATTGTTGCAATCCACCCAGATCACCAAGGTATCCTGAGAGTAGTACGAGTTTTGTGCAAAGGCACTACTACTCTAAAGACATTAGAGAAGTTAGTACCTCTCGAATTAGCAGAACGAGAGTGTTTATCAGAACCAGCTTCAACAGTTTCCGAAGACAACAATTCTGATCCACCGAGCACTCGCCCCACTAGAGCAGCTGCTCAACAATGTAAAAGGAAACTACAAGCCTATTATAGCTCTGACTAAGAGCAAATAAATTTTTCATCCAATTTGAGTGATCATGATTATACTGTGTTGTGATGTCTAGTAACCAATCAGCTACAAGTCACAATGACCCAGACATTCACCTCACAGTAGAGTCTCAGTTACTTGAATTGTATGATTCAATCATTAACTTGTGTAAACTATTAATTATGACATTAATTTTTCATGTCTTAAATTCTTGTATGTCCTTGACATTTACGGGACATCCGTTGTGTGTGTACTAACATACTAACATACTAACCTACTAACTTCGGGATAGGTACGTCAGTACTCAACATGGCACTGCGACCCGAGTTTTCTCCCCCCGGAGTTATGTTGGAAATTTCCAACACTTATCATCCATTATTAAATTATATATTAATTATTAATTGCAGTAGCTCTTAACACCACTAACCATAGTGTTAATATAAATTAATCTGAGCATATTGCTGATAATATTACTCCTGATAATGTAAATCAAGAGTTATTAATTGAAATTATTCAGTAACAGTTTTTATTCTGTTACGATCGAATGCTCTGGAGAAGTATAAATATTATCTCCATTTCTCGCTAGAGATCATTTATCGAGAATATTATAATTATTAATTCCCTATAATTTCAACCCAGTTCATATTATCGCATTTCATCCATAATTGCGCGGGAAAGAATAATTTGTATTTAATAATTTCCGTGGTGAATGTGAGAGCGGGGAGAGGGAGACGCCATTACGCCATTACGACAACAACAAGGCACGCGCACGAGACAGCGTGGTGAGACACCTGGCATTAATTGAGAATTCTTGTCGATAAGAATTACGTCGACACTCAGTTAATAAGTGGAATTTACTTGCCAGTGTTCTCTAGTGCCTCAATAGTGAACCCAGCGTCTACAATTACCACCCGGGCCGTGAATAAGTGTGCACAGCAGTGAACACTGAGTCCAGCAGACGCTCCTCTCGGCAAACCTTAGTACTCGGTTACGCTCACAGGTTTTCTTTCTAATCGGATGCATCAGAGTAGTTTAGAGCCTTAGTGAGTAGTTTGTCGTTAGGAAGAGAGATTAAATACAATCAAACGTTAGTAATATTTATTACTCAGTTCAGCTTCATGAATATATGAGCACAATTTTGTAGCCTAGTCAATTGCTACTTTATATTTCTTGTATTACAGCGTGTATTTGAGATGCCAGCAAGATTCTCATCGATCTTGTTATTTACCTCGAGTCATTTCTCTATGGGGATTCTGTGATCACGAGGACGAGTGATGAACTGGCGTTAGAAATCGTCTTACAGCTAAGACCCATTTTTCTTATAAATTTATTCAATTTAATTATTGCTTCTATAATTAATATGAGCTTAAATGAGTATAATTTGATTACCATATATTTGCATATTGTAGTTAGATTTACCATAATGAACTAGTGACGAACCACACTGGTTCCTAGATATATATGAACTTCTAGAAATAACCCCCCAATGTTGATATTTGAGGCTTTGGCTTTAATTAATAATTACAGTCTTCATTATTTTCAAGTGAATATCCATTGAATAATTATCCATAGACACTGGTTCTCTGGTGTCATTCTAATGATCAATTTTATTTGTTTTCCCTCTTTTCTCAAAAGCGGGTGGTCCTTCGATTTATTTTAATATAACAATTAAATAATTTATTTTCTAAGTTCAAGCCCCAGATAACCAACAATTGCAGTGATAGTGAGGTGATGGTGATATAGCAGTGATAGTGAGGTGATGGTGATATAGTAGTGATAGTGAGGTGATGATATAGCAGTGATAGTGAGGTGATAGTGATATAGCAGTGATAGTGAGATGATGGTGATATAGCAGTGATAGTGAGATGATGGTGATATAGCAGTGATAGTGAGGTGATGGTGATATAGTAGTGATAGTGAGGTGATGATATAGCAGTGATAGTGATATAGCAGTGATAGTGAGGTGATGGTGATATAGCAATGATTGTGAGGTGATAGTGATATAGCAGTGATTGTGAGGTGATGGTGATATAGCAGTGAGAGTGAGGTGATGGTGATATAGCAGAGTGAAGTGATGGTGATATAGCATAGTGAAGTGATGGTGATATAGCAGTGATAGTGAGGTGATGGTGATACAGCAGTGATTGTGAGGTGATGGTGATATAGCAGTGAGAGTGAGGTGATGGTGATATAGCAGTGATGGTCATTTAGCAGTGATGGTGAGGTGGTGATATATCAGTGAAATGATGGTGATATAGCAGTGATGGTCATTTAGCAGTGATGGTGAGGTGGTGATATATCAGTGAAATGATGGTGATATAGCAATGATAGTGAGGTGATGGTGATATAGCAGTGAGAGTGAGGTGATAATGATATATCAGTGAGGTGATGGTGATATAGCAGTGATAGTGAGGTGATGTTGATATAGCAGTGAGAGTGAGGTGATGGTGATATAGCAGAGTGAAGTGATGGTGATATAGCAGTGATGGTGATACAGCAGTGATTGTGAGGTGATGGTGATATAGCAGTGAGAGTGATGGTGATATAGCAGTGATAGTGAGATGATGGTGATATAGCAGTGATAGTGAGATGATGGTGATATAGCAATGATTGTGAGGTGATGGTGGTATAGCAGTGATAGTGAGGTGATGGTGATACAGCAGTGAGAGTGAGGTGATGGTGATATAGCAGTGATGGTGAGGTGGTGATATATCAGTGAAATGATGGTGATATAGCAGTGAGAGTGAGGTGATAATGATATATCAGTGAGGTGATGGTGATATAGCAGTGATAGTGAGGTGATGTTAATATAGCAGTGATAGTGAGGTGATGGTGATGTAGCAGTGATAGTGAGGTGATGGTGATATACCAGTGAGAGTGAAGTGATGGTGATATAGCAGAGTGAAGTGATGGTGATATAGCAGAGTGAAGTGATGTTAATATAGCAGTGATAGTGAGGTGATGGTGATTTAGCAGTGGTAGTGAGGTGGTGATATATAAGTGAGGTGATGGTGATATAGCAGTGATAGAGAGGTGATGGTGATGTAGCAGTATTCTTTGTCTTGTGGGGGTTTGAATATTATACACCGTAGTCGCTTGTAGGTTTATTGACTGAGACAAACAGATATATATCTGGCCAGCCGAGGTCCTCACTACTGTGGGTCTGTGGAGATGACTGAGCCTGCTGCAAGCATGGCTGGAGACTGTGAATGTGACATGACGTCAGAGGCCTACTCGCCTGTGATTGGTTATGTTCCAACTGGCGGGGAATTTGAATATAACACCGCTCGGACACGCTACCAAGTCGACGTCCCTTGTCGACAAGCTCTGGCTAGCTATATAGTTACAATAATACTGAAAGGACCTCGGTGGCATTCAATAATGGCTTACATGTGAAAATTGCATAATAAACATTGAAAATAGATCAGGTGTGCATAATACTAGCATCTTGGCATATGCACCAAAAAAAAATTTTGAACATAATAGCTAAAAATCATGGTCACAATGCTTGGATTCAACCAGAGTATGAAGAACATGTGTATGTCTATTTGTCAGATATGAACAATACAACTCAAGGTATTGCCTAAACAAAATTATTAACATGTGTCAATGGCATGTGCTTGAAACAATACAAAATTAAACAATTAGATCAGGAAATCAGGAAATGGAGTGCACTGAGACGTGTGGTGGCGGAGTATCCTCCTCGCTGGCAGTCACTGGCGCGACGCCCGGTGCCCCGCGCCTCCCAGTAACACGCGCCCCGCGCCTGCACGTGCTCCTACGCCAGCCCCCTCGCCTCTATCTACACCAGTCTACACTCTTTTTTTTTCACGCACAGTTTTGTGTGCAGGAATATAGTGTTTTGAATAATAAAGCCATCAACACAAGCTTCTTCAACATGCGTGTAATGGTGGGCACAGAGCATAATAGCCATTGGCGTGGCGGGTGTGGTGTTGGAGAAGGCGAGGAGGCCAGCCAGTGCCATGGAGGCCCTCACCACCACCATCAGTTCCACTACCACCTCAGGGAGGAGAATGCCTCCCCATATGCCTGCTCCAATGCCTCCATCTGCTTACACACTACCTCAGCCTGAAGAATTTGCCACTGTCCATGGAGGCTCCACATGTGCTAGACGCCCACTACCTCCCCACACTTCATCTACAAGGAAACACCGGCCAAATCACCAGCGGAACCTTTCTCTTGATTTCAGGTCTATGGGTATTGTGCTGCCTCCTTTGCCAGCTTTAACATACAGTGGGTCTCACTAGAGAAACCGCAGCCTGGACTCTGTATTGCAGAAGATTCCTGAGGTAGAGGGTGGAGATGCTCCCCAGCACCCACCTGTCAACAACCCTCCCCTCAAACCCAGTCTTTCCTTTACATTTTCTGATGCTCCAAGCTTTAAGTTGAAAAGTGATCCCTGTCGCACTAGAGCATTATTGACAACCTCAACTGTTGGTCATCCTGTGGTGGTCAAGCGAGAAAAGGATCGATACGACCAGTCCAGCCTGGGTTCGGATGATTCCGGCATCTGCAGCTCTGAGGGCGACAATACAAGGGAACCGAGTACAGAACGAGCACAAAGTGCAGACTGCATAGATGGTGGATGTCTTGGTTCTGATTGTGATGTGAAAAGTGTTTATTCAGAAACTTTAGATAGTGAAACAAACATGGAAGAGCCAGAGGTAGATTCAGTGAGTGAAGGAGACCCTGGAGACCAGACTCTTATTGAAGATGCAGGTGATGTCTCCCCTAGTGATACAACGGTGACAGAGAGCATGGACTCACCTCTAGAGACCAGTCTTGGTGACCGCCCTAATCTCTCTAATGACCTGCAAGCATTTAGTGAAGGGTATACATGTTCCTCAGACCTTGTGGAACCTAATGGTGAAATGAAAATAAAATTTGTGGGTACTGAATTCAGAGAACAAAGTGATGAATTATTTAGAGCTAGCAGCAGTAGTGGTGCAAGTTCTCATGTGGTCAATACCAAAAATGGTGCCATTTGTACTGCAAATTCTGACAGTTGTGGTTTAGGTGCTGTAACAAAATGCAGCAATAATGGTGCCAGTGTTGCTGTAAATAGCAGCAGTAAAGGTGCCAATACTGCTGGGAGTAACACTAGTGGTGTGTGTGCAGGTGGAAGTAACGGCAGTAGTTGTGCCAGTGCCGTTGTAGGCACAAGCACGACTACTGCCAGTGCTTCTTTCAAGACCATAGTGGACGAAAAGCCATCATTACTCTTAAGATTGTTTGAAAGCAAGATGTTTGATATGGCAATGGCCGTGTCCTATTTGTACAAGTGTAAAGAACCAGGAGTACAACAGTATATTGGCAACCGTCTCTTCAGCATGCCCCCAAGCGAGTCTTACTTCTTCCTACCACAGTTGGTCAACATGTATGTGCAAACATTCGAAATAGCCGAGGTGCTTCACCCATTCTTGGTTCACTTGTGCCGCCATGATATCACCTTTGCCCTCCAGTGTGCCTGGCTACTAGAAGCCTTCTCGGCAGACACATTCCACCAGAGGAAAAAATCACATGGTACCAAGCTGAAAAATCTCATTCTTTCAGACTAGTTACGGCCAAAATCCGAATCTATTGGAAGTTTTGCAATGGAATCCAAATTACAAGTGTGCCAACAACGATCTACCTTGTGTACCAGAATAAAAGAGCACCCAAGTCCAGGTTCCAATCCAGGATCCCCCGTCACGGAGCTGCCGCCACCATTTATCGCGAGAGTAACTTTCCCAGCCCCATCTCGCAAGTCTCACCAGCGCTCCAATTTATTTTAGGCTTCCTGATGACTGGGTGCGCTTGTGTCCCCGAGAAGAACTGGACTGAGCTGAGAGAGCCGCCAGTAGCATCCGACCGT
>WNGS01000337.1:4985982-4997332 GCA_020271785.1 Procambarus virginalis | reverse complement strand
CCCTGGGGCCGGGGGAGGATCAGTGTGCCCTGGGGCCGGGGGAGGAGCAGTGTGCCCTGGGGACGGGAGGGAGCAGTGTGCCCTTGGGGCCGGGGAGGAGCAGTGTGCCCTGGGGCCGGGGGAGGAGCAGTGTGCCGAGCACGAGAGCATGATTAGCGTTGACATCTTGTAGCACTGGAGTGGCACCTTGGCTTCCCAGGCGCTCATTCTCCCACATATTATATTGTCTGCCAAAGCAACGTTTGCCTACTTATGCTCACACTCTCCCTCACCTCGCTCCTCTGTATGTATATGTGAGAACACATGGTGGGGGAGAGCTGGGAGATGGGGGGGGAGGGGGAGACAGAAGAAAAGGGGAGTGTGTAGGGGGGGAGAAGGGAGGGGGGACCCTTCAACAACACGCACCTCGGCCTAACTAGGTCAACACGTCTCCTAAGTTACTTCATTCAATTATATGTATCGCTGCCATGATGTGAGCAGTCACCACACCACCGGTGTGGTTGCTGTGATGAGGGGGCAGGGAGGGAGAAAGACAGGGGAGGGAGAAGGGGTTTAAAAAACATGCACTCTGTTTGAAATTATATTGTAGAATGTCCCATATTGACTGACTTTCGCCCTCCTGAGAAAGGTAGTGACAGGAGGGAAGGAGTGAGGTGGGAAGAGGAGGGAAGGGGTGGAAGTGACAGGGATAGGGGAGAGAGAACTGGGGAGGGGGTGGGTGGAGGCAGTAGCCTCGAGCACACACTAGTGTTAACATACCAGATTCAAGCACACGCGTGATCGGAAGTTTGCTGGTTAGGTAGGAATGTGTGAGAAGTGGGTCGCCATCCCGGCTATACGCCACCCCCGCCCTCTACACCACCAGGCCACCTGCACCGGCCCCCCTACCAAACCAGGCAACCTGGGCCCCCTCTACACCACCAGGCACCTGGGCCCCCCTCTACACCACCAGGCACCTGGGCCCCCCCTACACCACCAGGCACCTGGGCCCCTCTACAACCACCAGGCACCTGGGCCCCCTCTACACCACCAGCACCTGGGCCCCCTCTACACCACCAGGCACCTGGGCCCCCCCTACACCACCAGGCACCTGGGCCCCCCCCCTACACCACCAGGCACCTGGGCCCCCCTACACCACCAGGAACCTGGGCCCCCCCTACACCACCAGGCACCTGGACCCCCCCTACACCACCAGGCACCTGGGCCCCCTCTACACCACCAGGCACCTGGGCCCCCCTACACCACCAGGCACCTGGGCCCCCCCTACACCACAGGCACCTGGGCCCCCCTACACCACCAGGCACCTGGGCCCCCCCTACACACCAGGCACCTGGGCCCCCCTACACCACCAGGCACCTGGGCCCCCCTACACCACCAGGCACCTGGGCCCCCCTACACACACAGGCACCTGGGCCCCCCCTACACCACCAGACACCTGGGCCCCCCCTACACCACCAGGCACCTGGGCCCCCCTACACCACCAGACACCTGGCCCCCCTACACCACCAGGCACCTGGGCCCCCCTACACCACCAGGCACCTGGGCCCCCCTACACCACCAGGCACCTGGCCCCCCCTACACCACCAGACACCTGGGCCCCCCTACACCACCAGGCACCTGGGCCCCCATGCTCGATTCCTGGTTGATGGGGTTCTGGGAGTTCTTCTACTCCAAGCCTCGCCCGAGACCAGGTTTGACTTGTAGGAGCTTGGTCCACAAAGTTGTTGCTTTGAGCGGCCCTCAGGCCCACATATCCACCACAGCCCGGTGGTCTGGCACTGTTTTCTCTTGAAGATGTACAGGTTGTTCCGGCAATATTTCTTGTGCTCGCTGGGAGGACGTTTTATTATTATTAACATCTTTATTGACAAAATTATTATGAACAACCGCAGACCTCTGATGTTTATAGCGTGTTCTCTGATTGTGCCTATGGCACCCCTGCTCTTCACTGGTTCTATTCTGCATTTTCTTCCATATCGTTCACTCCAGTAACTTCTTATTTTACTGTGTAGATTAGGGACCTGGCCCCTCCAGTATTTTCACGTGTATATTATTTGACATCTCTCGTCTCTTTTCTAGTGAGTACATTTGGAGAAACTTTGAGATGATCCCAATAATTTAGGTGTTTTATCGCGTCTATGTATTCCGTATATGTTCTCTGTATTCCCAGGTATTTCAGCAATATCTCTCCTGCTCTGAAGGCGAAAGTGAGTACTGAGCAGTACTCAAGACGGGACAATACAAGTGATTTGAAGAGTACAACCACTGCAATGGGATCCCAGGATTTGAAAGTTCTCGTAACCCATCCATTATTTCTTCTGGCTGACGCAGTATTTGCTTGGTTATGCTCCCTAAACGTTAGGTCGTCAGTCATCATTATTCCCAAATCATTTACATGCTGTTTTCCTACTATGGGCAGATTTGATTGTGTTTTGTACCCAGAATTATGTTTAAGGTTCTCATTTTCACCGTACCTGAGTACCTGGAATTTAGCACCGTTAAACATGTTATTTTCTGCTGCCCAGTCAAACTTTATTAATATCAGCTTGTAGTTTTTCAATGTCTTCAGCAGAGGTAATTTTCATGCTGATTTTTGTGCCATCTGCAAAGGATGCAACCATCCTCCGAATTGACAGTACGGTTTAAGGGTAATAAGTACATTTCCTTACTGTCATACATAGTACATAATTGCACTTATGGGGCTGTTACATTTACCTCCCCATTTATTCTCCTCGTTTTCTGTTAAGACACTCAGAATTTTAGGATGGCGTTTTCAAGTTCTATTCGCTATACACAAGTTTTAAATACATTATCAGGAATTTTTTTTCAGTTTTATTAAACAATAGAAATTTTATAAAAAAATTGAAAACATCCCAAGTTGCTTTACAATTTATCGAAATATTTTAGTTCTGTTTTATTAGTTTTATAAAACTGTAATATCAATGTAGCTATAGGTTAAGTACTAATTGTAATTAAGAAGCAATAAACACTCTTCAAACACTAAGAAGGTTACGTTAGGTCGTGATTTTCTATTCAGCTTTTCAGGTAAACTGAAATATTCACAATATATTTGACAGCACAATTCAATACTCTAAATCCATGTTGGCCTGGATTGTGGAGGTCATTGGTTTTCTTGAAACTAGTGACCTGACTCCTGATCACTCTCTCAAATACTTTTATTATGTGGGACGTTAGTGCAACTGGTCTATAATTCTTTGCCAATGTTTTGCTCCCTCCCTTGTGTAGGGGAGCTATGTTTGCTGCTTTAAGCGCTTCTGGTATCTCGCCCTTGTCCAAGCTCTTCCTCCACACTATACCGAGTGTCTGTGCTACTGGCACTTTGCATTTTTTTTTATAAATATTGAATTCCACTGTCTGGACCAGGGGCTGAGTGCATGGGCATGTTGGCAATCTCTCTTTCAAAATCTTACACGCTCGTGTTGATATCAGTTATATTTACAAGTGTTTGGATATAACGCATAAAGAAGTTGTCCGGATCTTCCACTTTCATGCTGTTTATCAGTGCTAAACATGTCCTCATACTGGTTTTTTATAAATTCCCCAATTTCTTGGTCATCCTCAGTGTATGAACCTTCACTAGTACGAATAGCTCCAATACTGGCAGTATATGCCTGGGTTTTTGCTTTTAATTTCGCATATGCAAAGAAATATTTTGGGTATTTCTATATTTCGTGAACTGCTTTCTGTTCTAGTTGCCTTTCTTCAATCTGATATGAATGCTTCAGTCTGTTCGATTTCTTCAATCTCCCTGTTAAAATTATTCCTTCTTTGTATGGAAAGTTGTGTCTGCTTAAGCATTTCATTTTTTTTTTCTTTTTTTTTTTTGTAGTGTCGTCTGCGTTCTTTTTATACATTGGACCTCTTTCTGACTTTCCTCAACGGAACATGTTTCAGACAGACTTCATATGCTTCAAAGTCAGTTTTTCTATACCTTGTGTAGGATATTTATTACTTAGAACAGTTTCCCATTGAACGTTTGTAAGTTCCCTGTTTATTTTCTCCCAGTCTATCTCTTTTGCATTTAGTTTGCACTTCAATGAGCTTGTGGTCCGAGTATGTAGTGTGAGATTGTAATGCATCTGATTAGCTCATCATTGTTTGTGAATATCAGATCTAGCGTGTATTCGTTCCCATTTGGTTCTGCAATCTGCTGATTGTGCGAGAATGTCACAGAATCTCAGTAGTTCTCTGACCTGTAGTTGGTTATTTCTAGGTTGATTTCCTGTTATAATGATATTGTTTACTATTCTCCATTTTAAACTGGGTAGATTGAAGTCTCCAAGGAAGATAATATCTGGTACTGGGTTTGCTAAGTTATCAAGGATATTCTCTATTTTGTTTACCTGCTCAGTGAATTACTCAACTGTTGCAACTAGCGGTTTGTATATTAGAATAATAATTAAATTTATATTTTCTACTTTAATTTCAAGTACCTCAACCACCTCATTGGTCGAGTTCAGGAGCTCTGTGCATGCCAGTTCCTCTTTAATATACAGACCTACTCCTCCACTTGACCTAATTACTGTCACATCTATATGTGACAGTAATCAGGGGTGTGTGTGAAAAAAAAACAGTTAGTAGTTAGTAACGGTTGATTGATTGACAGTTGAGAGGCGGGTCGAAAGCAGAACTAGGTGAATACTCTCTCACAGACATCTTACATAATACGAGCTTAAATACTACTAATTCTTGAGTATTAGTTGTTCACCTATCATTCTTTACTCATTAGCATTTATCCTTCCTTAATTAAAATAACTGATTATTTCAGTTCCGTTTACATTTACTGTTAGAAGTGTACCCGATCTCTTCATAACGTTTACATTTACTGTAAAAACTGTACTTGATCTGTTCTCCCCTTCTGTCATTATCTTATCTGATAATGTACTTCCGTCTTGATCTGATAACGAGGGCCAAATTAACACCAGTGTTATTGCAGTCGTCTACACGTAGTGTTGACATGATTGTTATTATCATGCTCTATGTCATGGGTCTGCCCAGGTCACTACATAAAGCGTATTAATTTCTGTCACACACAACCTTTACTGACACCGCTATGCTACTTCCTTTGAAATGTAAGAACTTTACTATAAACATAATTTGACTAACATGTCTGGATCAATATCTCTGCTACACGTACATGGTCACATTTTTCAATCTGTAAACGCTTAAGGCAGCTTAAGCTACCTTAAGGTAGGTAACAAAAACACTATAGAACGAAAAGTCAATGTAAAGGCTCTAGGAATATTCATGTCGGAAGAACTTACATTTAAAGAACACAATAAAGTAGCTGTCACGACTGTAAGACAAATTACAGGTTGGATAACAAGAACCTTACAAGCAAGGGATGCCATACTCATGATGATACTTCAAGACACTAGTGCTCTCTAGGGTGGAATGTTGTTGCACTCTACCAGCCTCAATTCAAGGCCAGATAAATTGTTGACCTGGAGAGCGTGAAATGAACCTTCATTGCTAGAATTTACTCTGTAAAACATCTAAATTATTAGGACCGATTAAAAGTTATAAATCTGTATTCTCTAGAGCGCAGGCCAGAGAGAGGCCTAATAATTTACATGTGGAAGATATTAGAGGGACTGATTCGAAATCTGAACACGGATATTACATCACATGAAAGCAGTAGGCATAACAGGCTGTGCAAAATAGCCCCATTGAAGTGCAGAGGTGCAATAGGTACGCTGAGGGAGAACTATCAACATCAAGGGCTTAAGATTTTATAATAATCCCGTTACACACAAGAGGCATAGCTGGCCCCTGAAGTTAAAATACCTGGCACACTTAAGTCTGCAAAGATTGCGTCTCTCCACAAAAGCGGGTGCAGCAAAGCAGTAGCAACAAAGTATAAACCAATAGAGCTAACATCACACCACAAAAGTCTTCGAGTGTTAAGAAGCAGCAACACAAAAGTCACAACGTCTACATAGCCCTGGACAACATGGATTTTGAGGAGGGCGCCGCTGCCTCTCACAACTATACCATGACATGACCTTAGATACCATATAACACAAACCAATCACCCGATGTAATATAAAGTTTGTAAAAGCTTTCGACAAATATGACCTAATCAGAAACTGGGCCGAGGGGACCATGACCCCGGAATCAACGCAAGGTAGCAAACTGCACAGTGCCCAGTGCTGTTACCTGTAACCCGAGACCAGCGACCCTGCCCGCGGCCTCGGAGTGACGACTGAGAGGCTGGGAAGAAATCTGAATAAGGAAGGCCTTCATGGGAAGTGGGGCAAGTGTGGACAGCCTCCTTACTCGCAGCGTCCGCCCGATCATTTAAGGTAATACCAATATGACTGGGAACCCAGCAAAACTTAACTGCCTTTAAAGTCTAGAGACAAGATATAGCCAATAGTGAATTAGGACCCCCACGGGATGCGAAGGGTTGAGAGACTGCAGAGCCACGAGGGCACTGCCAGTCAACCATACTCACAAAGGAACGTTGATGTCGGGAAGGCAGTTATTGAAGTACATTCAAGACTGCGTAAAGTTCCGCCGAGAAGATGCTAGTCTGAGGAGGCAGGCGGCACAGGTTGGTCAGGAAAGATAAGGAAGTAGCCAACACCTTCGGCACAATTAGGTACTCCTAGAAAGTTATCTTTAGAACACTGAAATATATTGTTAGTCATGTTCCTTTATATTTGAAGAAATTATGTTGAAAAGTGTTGGGTCCTTATCTTGCACATTCTGCCATGACTTGTGGTCTCGCAAGGAATAATTTCAATGTGCAGATTTAGAATCAGTCCCTCTAATACGTTCCAACAGTATATTAGTATGTAACACTCACCCATGCAAAATATGGAATACAGTAAGAGGAATTTTAAGCAATCCCAATAATATAGATGTTTTATTGAAAAGGATTCATTCGGGCAGTCAAATTGTCTACACGTTCACCAGACCAGCAACTTGGAGTGAGGTGGTTAGTGCGCAACAATATTCTTCACATGCTCCGTCCTAAGACTACTGCTCTCCCTAATGTTGTCATGACCCATCTGAGGAATGAGCTTGTACATGTCAATGTTTGTAGACGACGCAAAGCTAACGAGGAGTGGAACAACCCAAGACCACTGCAAACAATTGCACATCTTTAAAAATAATTCAGAAGGAAGGCAGGGAGTTATCAGAGAAGCGCCAAGCCATTACGACTATATAGCACTTGTAAGGGATCAGGATAAGGATTTCGGATGGATGGGAAAAGGAATGGTGCCCAACCACTTGGACGGTCGGGGATTGAACCCCTTCCCCCCAAGCAAAGGTGTGGAGGGATATAGAGCGACGGTCTAGCTTCATGCAGGTCAGGGATTGAACCCTGACCTGCATGACGCGAGACCGTCGCTCTACCGTCCAGCCCAAGTGTAAAAATTCAAGAGGTCAGACAAATGGCTGTTAAAAGTTGACCCCAACAAGTGTAAGGTACTGAAGATGGGAACAGAAGACCTGAATGAACCTACACCATTAGAAAGGCAACTACAGAAACCTAACAAAGATTTAGGCATGAATATAATTCAAGCAGTAAGATGATTGAATTATAACAGCCTGCTTGACCAGACACCAACAAGAAGGTGGTGTCAGAGACCGGGCTGCGGGGACGTTGATCCCCGAAACCATTGCAAGGTAAGGTATCTTCAAGGGAACACAGATTTATAATTTTAAACGATCCCAATAATTTAGATGATTTATCACTTAGATTATATCAGTAAATGATTTTTGCACGCTCTGCAGGTCAGCAATTTCTCCAGCTGTGAATGGGGCTGTCAGTGTGCGACAGTATTTCACCCTAGAGAGTACTAATGTCTTCAAAACTATCATTGATATGGAATCTTTTTTTTTAAAGGGTCATGTTATGCAACCTGTCACCTTTCTTGTAGTTTTAACAACAATTGTATTGCGTTCTTTGAAAGTAAGGTCTTCTGACATGATTACTCCCAAATCTTTTACATTCCTTTTTCTTCCAATAGTGGTTTGACTGCGTTTTATGTGTGGTTTCTGTTTTGATATTTTCATCTTTTTCCATAGCACAGGAGCTGGGCCTTATCCTGATTGAACATAGTATTTTCTGTGCCCAGTGATTAACTGATTAACATAAAGCTGGGCGGTGTCCTCTATATTGAGTACTGGTATGAGAGTCCCGGTGTCATCGGCAATGACTGCTACAGTACTGTAGTTTGTATCCTTATCTGTGTCTGATATGACGATGAGGAAACATACCAGAGCACACACGGCACCCAACCACCACCACCAATGTTAGTTGGTGGTTGTAGGTGGCAACCACACACACACATCACCATTCACTTGGCACTACTACCACACACCCAGAGCCACAACCACTACCAACGCCTGCCTCAAAACCTAGCAGCAGCAGCTGGTTCTTGTTAAGGCAATGATGGCGGGGGGAGGACAATGCCATCCCCCACTGGCTTTTAAGAGCTCCATCTACGCCATAAAGGCGAGGGAATAGGCCCGAAATATTTATATGTGTGTGTGTGTGTGTGTGTGTGTGTGTGTGTGTGTGTGTGTGTGTGTGTGTGTGTGTGTGTGTGTGTGGTGTGTGTGTGTGTGTGTGTGTGTGTGTGTGTGTGTGTGTGTGTGTGTGTACTCACCTGGTTGTACTCACCTAGTTGTGCTTGCGGGGGTTGAGCTCTGGCTCTTTGGTCCCGCCTCTCAACCGTCAATCAACAGGTGTACAGTTTCCTGAGCCTAATGGGCTCTATGTATGTGTGTGTGTGTGTGTGTGTGTGTGTGGTGTGTGTGTGTGTGTGTGTGTGTGTGTGTGTGTGTGTGTGTGTGTGTGTGCGCGTGCGTGCGTGCGTGCGTGCGCGCGCGTGCTCACCAAATTCTACTGGTGTAAGTGGAGGTCCGGCTCTCTCGTCCGGCTACACAGCCTTTAATCAGCTGGTGACCAGGTCTCCGAGCCTATTGGGCTTCTCTTACATCTACACTTGAAGCTTTGTACAGTCTGCCTCCGCCAAGTCCCCTTATGGAGCATTATTTGTTAATAACCCTAACCTACCCGACCCTACCTACCTATCTACCCTAACACTAACAAACTCTCAAAGCATCTGGCTCATTTGAGTAGCTAGGTGTTGCTGAGCGTCCCCGTGTTTGTGTACCACCACCAGTTCCAAGTGTACCGTCGCCCTCAACGATCATCCACCCCGTAATGTCTGGGCAGCAAGAGACAGGCCGGTCACCAAGTCTGGGCGATGTGGATGATCCGTGACAACTTAGGTCACCTCCCATCCGTTACACTAGGTCTAGTCACCTGTCAAGTATCCTCAAATATGGTGACGTCAGAGCTAGCCAGATGCCGCCTTTTTGTTAACAAAATATTACATTAAGATATAAACACAGTCCAGCAGCACACAAATATACGCATCCTATCCTTTGGCTAAATATACTCTGTCATCTTGCATACCAGAGTACCCGACTAGTGGCCGGGTACCACTATCAAGGCAGAGTGGCGGCGTTGAGCTGGACCCCAGTATTGCTACAATATTCATTCATGCTCTGTTGAAACCCTTGTACCAGGTCCCCCCAGTCTTGAGTGGTTGTACCAGGTCCCCCAGTCTTGAGTGGTTGTACCAGGTCCCCCCAGTCTTGAGTGGTTGTACCAGGTCCCCCCAGTCTTGAGTGGTTGTACCAGGTCCCCCCAGTCTTGAGTGGTTGTACCAGGTCCCCCCAGTCTTGAGTGGTTGTACCAGGTCCCCCCAGTCTTGAGTGGTTGTACCAGGTCCCCCAGTCTTGAGTGGTTGTACCAGGTCCCAGTCTTGAGTGGTTGTACCCGGTCCCAGTCTTGAGTGGTTGTACCAGGTCCCAGTCTTGAGTGGTTGTACCAGGTCCCAGTCTTGAGTGGTTGTATGGGGGGTTGTAAATCACCGCCAACAAAAACATCTCCCCTCCCACTTAAATCTTCCTCGCAACAGTGTATGTACTAAGGTTTATTTCTTAATATTTATCTATACAAGTCTTGTTTTTGATGAGCAGTACCACTACGCCTTGTTACCTTTCTTCCTCTCCCATGTTCTCGGGAGAACATTGCATTACTGAGCATTCCAAACATTGTACTTTATACTGCCATTATGTCCGGGTTTGTGTTATCACTTATTTGACAATATTTGCTTTCTAAGACCTCCTTCCAACAGGTCCCAGCAATAGGGAGGGAGGGAGGGACAGAAAGTAGCAGGCAGGAAGTAGGAAGAGTAGGGGGAGGGGGGGAGGAGTAAGGGAAGGAGAGGGCAGTGGACACTGGTGGGTAAGTTAAGGGAGACAGTTGACCACGAGGGATGGGGCATCACTGGTGTGGGGAAGAGTTAAGGACCTCTGGAGTGTACCATAAATGTCTGACTGCCAAATTATTTTGCTATTTATTTAACCTGTATACAACTTTAGTGTTTCCCCTGGCTATGCAGCCCACGTCTTGGGATTGAGGGTTCACCTCTCCAGTGTACAATGCCACTCCTTCGGCAATCACATTTCGTCTTAAAGTGCCACAATTTGGTTCACCGAGACTATCTAGGTCCACTTTATTCTCCACAACACTCCCCTTATTGTCTTATCGACCAGCCTTGTATCACTTAAGCATTCCCATGACGTCTTGTTGAGTGTCGGCGCTCTTCTGGATGCACTGTGAGAGCGTCAGTAGAGCAGTGGTAGGTTGTTGCAACAACCGACTCCTGGTCAACATAATTACCCGTCACCATTGGCCCACAACCAACACCACAATTACTGCAGCCGCTCTTTACGGTGGCGCGTATCCCCTTCTCCTACACATACGAGCATGCTACTCCTACAATTTAACAAACACTAGAAAGCAACTTTGCGACCATGCAGATTAACTTCTATTATAAAATGACTGTGATATAACAAGTCCATAACCCGTCCTCCCCAGACGCATTCATCAGCCTAGTACTTAGGCTGTACCTATTACTAGTACCTATCTTAACAGTATTAAAATGCACCCGCCAAACCCCCTTGTTTATGAATGAAAAATGGTTTACACACGACTCAACTAATTTCGTTCGAACAGTTCCAGAACAAGTACTTCACTGACGAATTTTGTTCAAACTACAACGCTAGAAAGGCTTCACCCACGTACTACAAATACCAATAATCACCAATAGAACCTAAACACCTAACCTAACCAAATACATATATTGTGCATATATGTCCACTATATATGCACAATATGCTAATATTAATTTATATTTGAGAAATTCCCGTCTTGAATAACAGCATGTTAAAACTTAATGAAGTGGGGTCGACCACTGGATGTATGGACTCCAGTCGAGAACGGGTTGAAAAGAAC
>WNGS01000337.1:4951301-4967867 GCA_020271785.1 Procambarus virginalis | reverse complement strand
TGGATAGTATTCAAATATGAACAGCAAATTAAATATGTATCAAATTTAAAATATGCCATAGCAAAATCGTAAGGCCATAGAAATGACATCTGCTGAAAAATCATTGACCATATTTCGAATTCATTGAATTGTATAAACTAATATTGTAAATTCAATAAGCTTTATAAAACATTTAGATTAAACAACCGGAGACCACAGAAAAATGACATCGATTGAGGAGCTGGTTCGCGAGGCTGAGCAAGTAGAGTTCTGTTTAAGTCCAGAGAGCGAATTGGAGGGAGTTCTTCGCACGCTAACAAGCCTTCCAGCAGGAGTCCACCAGGAAGCTCCAGGACACAGAAACAAAAACATTGCGACGGAGCCAACAAAACGGCACAGAGCAAGATCATACGCGGAAGGTCAGGAAAAGGCAAGGGCAGAGTTGGGATGTGACGGACTTCTAGGATGCGATGCCAAGGGACAAGATGAAGGTGCTGGGATTTCAAGCGGAGGTTGGAGGTCGCAGAAACATGACAACATTAAGGTGCCAAAATACGACCCAGACAAACAGGATGATGACGGTAGGACGGCAAGACAGCACCCAAGACGTCATATGATAGTGTTAAGATAGATAATGACGGTGAATTACTCAATGATAGGAATTGGAAGACAGAGATGTAAATGATGAACGAAGCGAAGGTCATGGTGGCTACAGTGGTGAAGAAGGTAACAGTAGTGATTGTGAAGTGAAGGAGGCTGAGAAGTCCCTGGCGGAGGCGCTGCAGGTACTGACGTGTCTCAACCTTCAACCTGATGACAAAGGCATCAGCAAGAGATATTCAGGTGCTCACAGAGGCGTGGGAGAGGAGCCGAGGCAACAGGTAGTGGGGCATCTTGTAACTGATGGAACATGCAGTGTATCTTGTAACTATGTATTCGTAGTTCTTAAGTAGTAGATTGTTAGACTAACCGTCCATAGTATTGTATAGGAAAGTGAATGAAAAAACGAGCTTAGAGTTTCAGATTATTTCTTGAGTAGGGCAGAGGTAGTAGGCTGGGCAGGAGAGCGTTGGGAAAGAAGACGCTTGTTAAATGTTTAGTGTAATTAGGTTATTACGAATCTCAAGCCCATCCCGTGGCAACGATAGTAAGGTTAACAAAAATGACAAATGTAACCCGTTCTTAGGCTATGGCTCGTCCAAGCTGCTGCAGACGCAGGAAGCATATACTTTATTTTTTTCATCCGATGTAATAAAGACAGCCATTGTCAAATTTAAAAATAACACTATTATATATTATGGTTTAGTGTATATATGACAATTATTTGCATTTAGAGTACGGTGGTAAAGCAACCCTTCCTTAGGCTAGTTCGGCCAACCCCAAAGACATAGATTTTAATATACAGTATAATTAAAAAACTGTATTTTCTCATGTATAAATTTATATAAAAATAATAGAAGGGGGGTACTCGGCGCTGCCCGGGATAGTCTGTTTCTCTCCCACCTCCTGTTCCTTCTTTTCTGCCCCTTCTCTCTCCTCCAACACCTCTTCCCTCCCATCTCCTCGCGCAACCTCACCCAACATAATAAGAGCAAGTATGAGTAAGTTTATAATTAATGAAATATTCAAAGAATAAATTATTACCCATTTGTTTTGAATCTGCGGGAGGTGGTGGGCCGGCCGTCGGTGGAAGAGGTCGGGGGGCTTAAGAGGCAAGAGAGCAGTATTAAAGTTTCGTGTTTTATGATGCTAAGGCTAAAGTATGAATAGCAAAACATTTCTGTTAATTTTCCCGACATCAGTGAATAATATTGAATATTATTATAAGGAAAAAAAATCATCGTTTTGATTTTGTTTTTCAAGATATTTAACTAGGCAAAGCCGGAGGTCAGTGCCGTCGTGGGGGTCAGAACCGCGGCACACTGTTCCCTCTTGAAGAACTGTCTGAGAAAAATTCGAACATAATTGGTTAAGAAGCAGCCCGTCCTCGTCAACAAAGACCAAATGTTCATTCTATGCAAGCGTCAACCCCCTGTTTTTTTTTTTAATGAAAAATGCGTTATACATGACTCACAAGTGATGATGTTCGAGCATTTCTCGGACAGTATTTCGTTGACGACCTCTGTTCGAATAGCAACTGTGAATGCTTCACCTATATACGACAAATGCAAATAATGCCAACAGAACCTAAATAACTAATCAAATGTACGCCTAATTATACATACAACTTTAATATATTATAATATTAACATATATGAGAATAAACCTAGTTTTAAAACACGGTACGTTAAAAATTTTAAATGTCTTTGGGTACGGACCCCGCTTCAACGAGCCTAGCCGTTGAAGAGGGCTTTCCGGTGAAAGGAAATATGGTGAACAGTTTCTGTCCTACCCGAGGATCAAACTGGGTCCTTCAGTTGTGAACCCGAGACGCAGTGAACCACTGTGCAGCCCGATTAAATATATAAAAACGTAAAAAAAAACCTCACCATTGCTGTTATTTTAATTTATATATAATGATGTTCGCAGAGCATCGAGCCGCCCGTCCAAGGATCCTGTCTCTGGGGCTCCGAGCGTCCTCACCCTCCCACAGCTCCCCAGGTGAGGCTGGAGGGCCAACCCTCTCCAATACCGTATGGGCTCTCATAGAGGTGTCACTGTATTGTCCGATTGTAAGTTCCTTTGTATGTAATGTCTATTACTAACGTTTATACGATGTGGAAGGCAGGACGGTTATCCGAGTGGTCCCCGTCTTTGATCATGACAGGCGAGGGGGGACTTCGAACGTGGTCCAGAGGTGAAGCACACCTTTGAGAGAGTTTGGTGTTAACAAACAGAAGTATATGGAGTTCAGTAACTTTGTTGTCAGGTATCAGTGATGATGTCACCATCTATACAAATTCGTAAACTAATATGGTTCTTTTTCTAAGTTTTATGTTTATGATTGATGAAGAAGAGTAAGCCACCCAAAATGTGGCACGGGCATGAGTAGCCCGTAATATGTTTATGATAAAATTTCTCAGATTAATTGATAATTCAATTATCTTGGTATTAACGAATGTATAAACATAACATTCACAAAAAATTTAAAATTATAGTAAATTGAGCAAGCATGTCCACAAGAGTCGCTTGTTTCGCGAATGACTCGGTGATACTCAAGTCATTAGATAAGAGCCAAACTTATGAGTTCGACTACAGCTGTAAACGGGTGTGTAGTCAATTAAGGCATGTAGGTGGGCCAAACCTTCATTTAGTCAAGTTGCAGCTCAAATAATGAAGGAACGCTGTCATTTAATGCTCCTAATAATGCATTTCTGTCATCAAAATGTGTATAAGTGATGCAACAATCTGGTTAAATACTGATAGGCTATCAGAGCATGTTGTCTGTATGGCTCACCCTGCAGCAACTGCAGTAATGGTTACCAAACTGGTTACCGCAGATAAAAGATACTGTACTGCAATAAACTGTGTCAATTAAATAATTCGCATACCCTCTGTCACTATGTGATGGAGTGAGAAAAGGGACGTGAATTCAGAGACAATTCTATAACGAATCTTCATGAAAGGTATAAATATTTCATTCAAAATTATCTACTACCAGAAATTTTAGCCAAATATCTCCAGTTTGTTAAGTACTGTATATAGATAGTAAATGTGGGCGATTGTAACCTCTTCCCCCCCCCACTGCCCACGCTGGTGTGAGAGGGGGTGGGGGGGGTGCAGGATAAATATATTCATTAACACAAGCTCTCCACATACGTAAGTTGCTTAATTTAGAGACTGAACTTGTGGTCGGTCTCGAACTCATTGTTGATGTACCAATATATATTAAATTTAGTAACCAGCCCATTAAGACTAACTTGCTTAGCTAAATTGTTTGCGGGGTTCAGTCCCTGAGCCTATTATGTGCCTCTGTAACCCTTTCCACTACCGCCCACAGGATGGCTTTGGGGTGCATAATAAGTGAACTAAATTATCAACAATGATAATGATATATTCAAATTCAAATTATTATATTGTATTATTTATTTTAATGTTAATAAATTATTGATCTTTACAACTATATTAAAAGAAAACGTAAACAAAAAACAGTAACAAAGAAAACGTAACCAATTATGTTAGGGCAAACTAATATATTTAATCTTCTATTTACTGTATAATACACACTGATTCGTTATTTATAATATCAAGGCTGAAAACAATAGCGGTATAACAATATTATTAAAATATTGTACCGCAAACTGCGAAAAACAAGATTTTTTTTAGACGATAAGACAAATACATTGAGTAGACCAGCCACGTTTCTTGACAATTTAAATTTTGTAGAACATTTAATAATACTTGCATAATATTTTATGAAAACTATCATAAGGTTTATTTTCTCTACCCTTGTCAACCTTAATAGTATCTTTATCTTGCAGGGAGTGGTGAAGGCGCGGCGGAGGCAGGGTGGCCGGGGTGCCAGAGAACACCACACCTATGGAGGCAGGTGGCGGAGGAGCCTAGGGAGTGCCAGCCGCCCACACCACAAGGGTCAGGTTCGACATCAATGCTCTCAACCGGGAGCTGGCCAACCTCCTCACCATGGTTAGTGGCACCTCCCTGTCATCCCTCCCAAGTGGATCACGACGGCGAACAAACTGATTTTCCGAAATATTTATCGAGTGAATTTCTAGGGTATCGAAAGCGACTTTCGTGATTGCATTTGTTATGCAGGCGATGAGTCACAATAACGTGGCTAAAGTATGTTGACCAGACCACACACTAGAAGGTGAAGGGACGACGACGTTTCGGTCCGTCCTGGATCATTCTCAAGTCGATTGTGAATCGACTTGAGAATGGTCCAGGACGGACCGAAACGTCGTCGTCCCTTCACCCTCTAGTGTGTGGTCTGGTCAACTTGCATTTGTTACAGGTTATTTTTATAATTTTGTTTTGTTGCCTTTCTCGCAGTTTGACCACGTTACTGCTAAGCCTACCGCCTCCCTTGTCCTTCTTTGACAATACTTTGACAAAGGCGAACAGTGCATGCTCGCAAAGAATTTATATAAACGAAGTGTTCAAGTTAGACAAGTGTGTTCTTGCAATGTTAGTAAGTACGCACAAAGTTTCTGCCACATGCCCTTCCTATATAAAAATGTTGCCTTGATCTCTTTGATCAAGGGAACACTTCTTGTTCCCTTGATGCCATCTCTTGGGTGGCTTAACCTTCATCAATCAATCAATCTCGTCGTTGTTCACTAACTTTAATCAAATCAAATGTTTATTCAGGTAAAAGTACATACATACAAGATGAGTTACAAAAATAATGTTGGATTTATAGAGCTGGTACATACAATGCCTTTTTTGGAGTAAAGAGGATGGAGAGGCATAGGTGAAGGAAAGTATGGAAGTGGGAAATATAATGAGAGTTATGAAAGCAGGCGGGCTGTCCGCCTTGCTGACCTACAATGCCTAAAGCCACTAATACGCTCAGCGTTTCGGGCAAGTTGGACAGTCATAGCTTCCACAGGACAGAAACCTCTCTACACACACTTATCCAACTTAATTAGGACGCTATATATGGCAAAGTCTGAATTGAGGTCTAGTAAAATTTAATGCCTTTAATTTATATGCATTTTTTAACTATTGGAATCTGCCTCGATACGGCAGGTGAGCTTGTCTAGGTTCATACGATCATAATTAGCTGTTTGTCAAATAAGAGCTGACTGCCTTGAGAACCCTGCTAATGTAACATTTTCTTGCACCACCACTAACCCCTCTCCCCCCTTCTTGACAGACGGGACAGGACCCGCTGGTGTTAGAACACTCTTCCCTGTTAAACGTCCCTGCCACGCCCCCGCCCACGCCCACGCCCACGCCTGCGCACGTCTTCAACACCAACTACGCACCAGAGGATCAGGAATACCTCCCTCCTTTCAAAATCATGCCAGGCCCGCCGCCTCCCAAGCCTCCAAGAGTTAAATTCCCCGCGAACGAGTCTTTCCACGCTCAAACGGGCCAACTGTCCAAATCTACGGGGAACTTGGCTCACGAGGACTCCCAGAGAAAGCATCAAAGCCTCTCGGCTCATGCGCTCAGCCCTGGTGAGAGAAAAGAGAACATCCTTCTCTCCGCCATCAAGAGAAAAGGTATGAGGGCTCGCGTACGCAGCTTCACGAAGAAGAAAGTCAAACGAGTCAAGAGTTTGGACATCAGCGGACCTACTGACTTCAGGCATGTAGCAGGGGCGTTCGCGCACAAGGAAATGGACACCGCAGACGACGGTGGAGAAAATGATAACCAACCCTATACACTTGTGCCGGAAACTGATGAAGCAGGCGCTCACAGACAAGAGCGAACTGCCTCGGAAACAGAAGATTCGCAATCAACAGACACGACGTCAACAGAAACCCAAACGGACGATACTGGCTCAACAGAAGCTATACCAGCAGAAGGCACCAGTTCACTAGAAGCTACGCCAACAGAGGGCACTAGTTCAACAAAAAGTATGACAGCAGACGACAATGGTTCAACAGAAGCTACGCCAACAGACGACAATGGTTCAACAGAAGCTACGCCAACAGACGACAATGGTTCAACAGAAGCTACGCCAACAGACGACAATGGTTCAACAGAAGCTACGCCAACAGACGACAATGGTTCAACAGAAGCTACGCCGGCAGACGACAATGGTTCAACAGAAGCTACGCCGGCAGACGACAATGGTTCAACAGAAGCTACGCCAACAGACGACAATGGTTCAACAGAAGCTACGCCAACAGACGACAATGGTTCAACAGAAGCTACGCCGGCAGACACTGGTTCAACAGAAGCTACGCCAACAGACCCAACAGACAATACTGGTTCAACAGAAGCTACGCTAACAGACCCAACAGACGATACTGGTTCAACAAAAGCTTCGCCAACAGACCCAACAGACGACACTGGTTCAACAGAAGCTACACTAACAGACCCAACAGACGATACTGGTTCAACAGAAGCTACGCCAGTATATGATACTGGTTCAACAGAAGACACTGCTTCAACAGGAGCAACGCCACCAGAAGACACTGCTTCAACAGGAGCTACGCCAACAGAGCATACTGGATGAACATGAACTAAACCAACAGACTGAATAATAGTGACAATTCCACAGACAAAATTGCCAAAGAAGAGTACCTGAGCAACGGAGGCCGATGTAAATAACACACAACGGACACCGGCATTCACAGACACCAACACAAACAAAAGAGATAGAAGATAATAAACAGATACTAGAATGCCCAAATACTAACAAAGTTAGAACTCTGAGATGCTATTTTTTTAAAACGTCTAGTAAACACGTACACTAGGATTCAGGAAGCCATGTGTATCGCTGCAAATACTCTAGAGAAAAAAAGATCCACCTTAAATATACAGAATAACGATTTTGATACCTTTCCTACGCTCAGACCCAGACCTCANCCCTTCTCTCTCCCTCCAACACCTCTTCCTCCCATCTCCCCATTTTCCCCTTCCCTCGCGCAACCTCACCAACATAATAAGAGCAAGTATGACTAAGTTTATAATTAATGAAATATTCAAAGAATAAAAATTATACCCATTTGTTTTGATCTCGGGGAGGGGGGGTGGCCGGCCGTCGGTGGAAGAGGTCGGGGGCTTAAGAGGCAAGAGAGCAGTATTAAAGTTTCGTGTTTATGATGCTAAGGCTAAAGTATGAATAGCAAAACATTTCTGTTAATTTTCCCGACATCAGTGAATAATATTGAATATTATTATAAGGAAAAAAAATCATCGTTTTGATTTTGTTTTTCAAGATATTTAACTAGGCAAAGCCGGAGGTCAATGCCGTCGTGGGGGTCAGAACCGCGGCACACTGTTCCCTCTTGAAGAACTGTCTGAGAAAAATTCGAACATAATTGGTTAAGAAGCAGCCCGTCCTCGTCAACAAAGACCAAATGTTCATTCTATGCAATCGTCAAACCCCTGTTTTTTTTTTTAATGAAAAATGCTTTATACATGACTCACAAGTGATGATGTTCGAGCATTTCTCGGACAGTATTTCGTTGACGACCTCTGTTCGAATAGCAACTGTGAATGCTTCACCTATATACGACAAATGCAAATAATGCCAACAGAACCTAATAACTAATCAAATGTACGCCTAATTATACATACAACTTTAATATATTATAATATTAACATATATGAGAATAAACCTAGTTTTAAAACACGGTACGTTAAAAATTTTAAATGTCTTTGGGTACGGACCCCGCTTCAACGAGCCTAGCCGTTGAAGAGGGCTTTCCGGTGAAAGGAAATATGGTGAACAGTTTCTGTCCTACCCGAGGATCAAACTGGGTCCTTCAGTTGTGAACCCGAGACGCAGTGAACCACTGTGCAGCCCGATTAAATATATAAAAATGTAAAAAAAAACTCACCATTGCTGTTAAATTAATTTATATAATGATGTTCGCAGAGCATCGAGCCGCCCGTCCAAGGATCCTGTCTCTGGGGCTCCGAGCGTCCTCACCCTCCCACAGCTCCCCAGGTGAGGCTGGAGGGCCAACCCTCTCCAATACCGTATGGGCTGTCATAGAGGTGTCACTGTATTGTCCGATTGTAAGTTCCTTTGTATGTAATGTCTATTACTAACGTTTATACGATGTGGAAGGCAGGACGGTTATCCGAGTGGTCCCCGTCTTTGATCATGACAGGCGAGGGGGGACTTCGAACGTGGTCCAGAGGTGAAGCACACCTTTGAGAGAGTTTGGTGTTAACAAACAGAAGTATATGGAGTTCAGTAACTTTGTTGTCAGGTTCAGTGATGATGTCACCATCTATACAAATTCCTAAATAATGTGGTTCTTTTTCTAAGTTTTATGTTTATGATTGATGAAGAAGAGTAAGCCACCCAAAATGTGGCACGGGCATGATTAGCCCGTAATATGTTTATGATAAAATTTCTCAGATTAATTGATAATTCAATTATCTTGGTATTAACGAATGTATAAACATAACATTCACAAAAAATTTAAAATTATAGTAAATTGAGCAAGCATGTCCACAAGAGTCGCTTGTTTCGCGAATGACTCGGTGATACTTAAAGTCATTAGATAAGAGCCAAACTTATGAGTTCGACTACAGCTGTAAACGGCTGTGTAGTCAATTAAGGCATGTAGGTGGGCCAAACCTTCATTTAGTCAAGTTGCAGCTCAAATAATGAAGGAACGCTGTCATTTAATGCTCCTAATAATGCATTTCTGTCATCAAAATGTGTATAAGTGATGCAACAATCTGGTTAAATACTGATAGGCTATCAGAGCATGTTGTCTGTATGGCTCACCCTGCAGCAACTGCAGTAATGGTTACCAAACTGGTTACCGCAGATAAAAGATACTGTACTGCAATAAACTGTGTCAATTAAATAATTCGCATACCCTCTGTCACTATGTGATGGAGTGAGAAAAGGTACGTGAATTCAGAGACAACTCTATAACGAATCTTCATGAAAGGTGTAAATATTTCATTCAAAATTATCTACTACCAGAAATTTTAGCCATATATCTCCAGTTTGTTAACTATTGTATATAGATAGTAAATGTGGGCGATTGTAACCTCTTCCCCCCACTGCCCACGCTGCTGGGAGAGGGGGTGGGGGGGGGGGGTGCAGGATAAATATATTCATTAACACAAGCTCTCCACATACGTAAGTTGCTTAATTTAGAGACTGAACTTGTGGTCGGTCTCGAACTCATTGTTGATGTACCAATATATATTAAATTTAGTAACCAGCCCATTAAGACTAACTTGCTTAGCTAAATTATTTGCGGGGTTCAGTCCCTGAGCCTATTATGTGCCTCTGTAACCCTTTCCACTACCGCCCACAGGATGGCTTTGGGGTGCATAATAAGTGAACTAAATTATCAACAATGATAATGATATATTCAAATTCAAATTATTATATTGTATTATTTATTTTAATGTTAATAATCATTGATCACAAGCTTAATTTCCAGGGACACATTCTAAATATATCAAAAAAAGTTTCAAAAACTGTTGGCATTCTTTCTAAGATCAGATATTATGTACCCCGCCCTGCCCTGGTGACTCTCTATTACTCCCTCATCTATCCATATCTCAACTATGGTATTTGTGCTTGGGGTTCTACTACCCAAAATCATTTACGTCCTCTAATTACTCAACACAAAGCTGCTATTAGGACAATATCCAACTCTGGCCCCAGACATCACTCGGTACCCCTACTCAAATCTCTCAATATGTTAGATATTAAGTCACTGCACATTCTCTCATGTGTATTATACATATATAAAACGTTGAACTGTAATGCCAATCCTGACCTCAAAGCTTCATTGAAAGCTGTAACAGAACCCATGAGCACCACACCAGAAATAAATACAGTTTTGATATTCCAAGAGTACGACTTAACCAAACTAGAAATGCTCTACAAATCAAGGGACCCAGAATGTGAATGACCTTCCCAACCATGTTAAAGACTGTACCTCTCTCAACCAGTTTAAGATTAAAACTAAACACTACCTGATAAACTCCCTGTAACCTACCTTACCCCTCTATTGTCAACCCATGTCTTTTTTTTTTTTTTTTATTCAACGCTGTTTGTCTACATATTGTATTTGTGCTGCTTTCAGTCATGTTCCCCCCTTTTTTTTGTACCTTTAATTGTATCTATTCTCAAAACATTTTATTCTTTTTGTCCAATTAGTATTAAGTTTTAGATATTAATGTTCTTGCCCGAAACGCATTGCGTAATAGTGGCTTTAGGCATTGTATGTACTAGCTCTATCTATAAATTGATCACTTATGTAAAATCTCTCTATGTATGTACCTTTCCTGAATAAACATATTATTTATATTATTATATTATTGATCTTTACAACTATATTAAAAGAAACGTAAACAAAAAACAGTAACAAAGAAAACGTAACCAATTATGTTAGGGCAAACTAATATATTTAATCTTCTAGTTACTGTATAATACACACTGATTCGTTATTTATATATCAAGCTGAAAACAATAGCGGTATAACAATATTATTATAATATTGTACCGCAAACTGCGAAAAACAAGATTTTTTTTAGACGATAAGACAAATACATTGAGTAGACCAGCCACGTTTCTTTACAATTTAAATTTTGTAGAACATTTAGTAATACTTGCATAATATTTTATGAAAACTATCATAAGGTTTATTTTCTCTACCCTTGTCAACCTTAATAGTATCTTTATCTTGCAGGGAGTGGTGAAGGCGCGGCGGAGGCAGGGTGGCCGGGGTGCCAGAGAACACCACACCTATGGAGGCAGGTGGCGGAGGAGCCTAGGGAGTGCCAGCCGCCCCACACCACAAGGGTCGGGTACCAGAGAACACCACACCTATGGAGGCAGGTGGCGGAGGAGCCTAGGGAGTGCCAGCCGCCCACACCACAAGGGTCAGGTTCGACATCAATGCTCTCAACCGGGAGCTGGCCAACCTCCTCACCATGGTTAGTGGCACCTCCCTGTCATCCCTCCCAAGTGGATCACGACGGCGAACAAACTGATTTTCCGAAATATTTATCGAGTGAATTTCTAGGGTATCGAAAGCGACTTTCGTGATTGCATTTGTTATGTAGGCGATGAGTCACAATAACGTGGCTAAAGTATGTTGACCAGACCACACACTAGGTGAAGGGACGACGACGTTTCGGTCCGTCCTGGATCATTCTCAAGTCGATTGTGAATCGACTTGAGAATGGTCCAGGACGGACCGAAACGTCGTCGTCCCTTCACCCTCTAGTGTGTGGTCTGGTCAACTTGCATTTGTTACAGGTTATTTTTATAATTTTTTTTGTTGCCTTTCTCGCAGTTTGACCACGTTACTGCTAAGCCTACTGCCTCCCTTGTCCTTCTTTGACAATACTTTGACAAAGGCGAACAGTGCATGCTCGCAAAGAATTTATATAAACGAAGTGTTCAAGTTAGACAAGTGTGTTCTTGCAATGTTAGTAAGTACGCACAAAGTTTCTGCCACATGACCTTCCTATATAAAAATGTTGCCTTGATCTCTTTGATCAAGGGAACACTTCTTGTTCCCTTGATGCCATCTCTTGTGTGGCTTAACCTTCATCAATCAATCAATCTCGTCGTTGTTCACTAACTTAAATCAAATCAAATGTTTATTCAGGTAAAAGTACATATATACAAGATGAGTTACAAACATAATGTTGGATTTATAGAACGGGTACATACAATACCTTTTTTGGAGTAAAGAGGATGGAGAGGCATAGGTGAAGGAAAGTATGGAAGAGGGAAATATAGTGAGAGTTATGAAAGCAGGCGGGCTGTCAGCCTTGCTGACCTACAATGCCTAAAGCCACTAATACGCTCAGCGTTTCGGGCAAGTTGGACAGTCATAGCTTCCACAGGACAGAAACCTCTCTACACACACTTATCCAACTTAATTAGGACGCTATATATGGCAAAGTCTGAATTGAGGTCTAGTAAAATTTAATGCCTTTAATTTATATGCATTTTTTAACTATTGGAATCTGCCTCGATACGGCAGGTGAGCTTGTCTAGGTTCATACGATCATAATTAGCTGTTTGTCAAATAAGAGCTGACTGCCTTGAGAACCCTGCTAATGTAACATTTTCTTGCACCACCACTAACCCCTCTCCCCCCTTCTTGACAGACGGGACAGGACCCGCTGGTGTTAGAACACTCTTCCCTGTTAAACGTCCCTGCCACGCCCCCGCCCACGCCCACGCCTGCGCACGTCTTCAACACCAACTACGCACCAGAGGATCAGGAATACCTCCCTCCTTTCAAAATCATGCCAGGCCCGCCCCCTCCCAAGCCTCCAAGAGTTAAATTCCCCGCGAACGAGCTTTTCCACACTCAAACGGGCCAACTGTCCAAATCTACGGGGAACTTGGCTCACGAGGACTCCCAGAGAAAGCATCAAAGCCTCTCGGCTCATGCGCTCAGCCCTGGTGAGAGAAAAGAGAACATCCTTCTCTCCGCCATCAAGAGAAAAGGTATGAGGGCTCGCGTACGCAGCTTCACGAAGAAGAAAGTCAAACGAGTCAAGAGTTTGGACATCAGCGGACCTACTGACTTCAGGCATGTAGCAGGGGCGTTCGCGCACAAGGAAATGGACACCGCAGACGACGGTGGAGAAAATGATAACCAACCCTATACACTTGTGCCGGAAACTGAAGAAGCAGGCGCTCACAGACAAGAGCGAACTGCCTCGGAAACAGAAGATTCGCAATCAACAGACACGACGTCAACAGAAACCCAAACGGACGATACTGGCTCAACAGAAGCTATACCAGCAGACGGCACTAGTTCACTAGAAGCGACGCCAACAGACGACACTAGTTCACTAGAAGCTACGCCAGCAGAGGGCACTGGTTCAACAAAAAGTACGCCAACAGACGACAATGGTTCAACAGAAGCTACGCCAACAGACGACAATGGTTCAACAGAAGCTACGCCAACAGACGACAATGGTTCAACAGAAGCTACGCCAGCAGACGACAATGGTTCAACAGAAGCTACGCCGGCAGACGACAATGGTTCAACAGAAGCTACGCCAACAGACGACAATGGTTCAACAGAAGCTACGCCAACAGACGACAATGGTTCAACAGAAGCTACGCCAACAGACGACAATGGTTCAACAGAAGCTACGCCGGCAGACACTGGTTCAACAGAAGCTACGCCAACAGACCCAACAGACAATACTGGTTCAACAGAAGCTACGCTAACAGACCCAACAGACGATACTGGTTCAACAAAAGCTTCGCCAACAGACCCAACAGACGACACTGGTTCAACAGAAGCTACACTAACAGACCCAACAGACGATACTGGTTCAACAGAAGCTACGCCAGTATATGATACTGGTTCAACAGAAGACACTGCTTCAACAGGAGCAACGCCACCAGAAGACACTGCTTCAACAGGAGCTACGCCAACAGAGCATACTGGATGAACATGAACTAAACCAACAGACTGAATAATAGTGACAATTCCACAGACAAAATTGCCAAAGAAGAGTACCTGAGCAACGGAGGCCGATGTAAATAACAACACAACGGACACCGGCATTCACAGACACCAACACAAACAAAAGAGATAGAAGATAATAAACAGATACTAGAATGCCCAAATACTAACAAAGTTAGAACTCTGAGATGCTATTTTTTTAAAACGTCTAGTAAACACGTACACTAGGATTCAGGAAGCCATGTGTATCGCTGCAAATACTCATAGGAGAAAAAAAGATCCACCTTAAATATACAGAATAACGATTTTGATACCTTTCCTACGCTCAGACCCAGACCTCACCACTGAGCACCGGATAACGGCACCTCTATACAGAGTTCTTCCCGCCCATTGCCTTACTCAGTGTTTCGTTGGTAACCCAAACCATTATTACCTATTAATTTCTTTACCTGTGTCATTACTTCACCTTACCCAAACACAACTTCATCTCTTTCCATGTGTATTTAGGATAAATTTTGAACTTTGTATATTTTACGGGTTATTCGTGCCCGTGCCACCTCTTGGGTTGGGTGGCGTAATCTTCATCAATCAATCTTTGTATATTCATTCCTGACTAAGATATTCCAGAGTGAAACGAAACGTTGTATAAAAAATAAACCCTATAATAATTACTAAAGTTTTTATCATTAATTTTGGTAACTTGATTGTTCTACTTAACGCCGAGAGTAAGACAACAGTGAGAAGCATAGAAGGTTTATAAGATAAACCGATAATATAAGATATTATAGATAAGATAAAATAGTATAAGATAATGATAAGATAAGACCGCCAGCAATGCGGTCATACTTTACCAAATATGCTTAAAGGAACACCTGCTGCCAGAGAATACAAAAGTTGTGTAATTATATGACCAAACCACACATCAGAACATGATGAAACGACGAGGTTGGGGCTCGTGCTGGACCATTATCATGTTCGGGCTCGTGCTGGACCATTATCATGTTCGGGCTCGTGCTGGACCATTATCATGTTCGGGCTCGTGCTGGACCATTAACATGTTAGGGCTCGTGCTGGACCATTATCATGTTCGGGCTCGTGCTGGACCATTATCATGTTCGGGCTCGTGCTGGACCATTATCATGTTCGGGCTCGTGCTGGACCATTATCATGTTCGGGCTCGTGCTGGACCATTATCATGTTCGGGCTCGTGCTGGACCATTATCATGTTCGGGCTCGTGCTGGACCATTATCATGTTCGGGCTCGTGCTGGACCATTATCATGTTCGGGCTCGTGCTGGACCATTATCATGTTAGGGCTCGTGCTGGACCATTATCATGTTGGGTAATGGAAAGTGGCAGAGACAACAATTATGGTTGCTAATGGTCCAAGATGGACCCAAACGTTGTCGTTTCTCTACTTTCAGATGTGTAGTTTGGTCATCGTGGGTGGAGAGCGCTTCGGATTCGTAGTCCTAAGGTTCCGGGTTCGATCCCCGGTGGAGGCGGAGACAAATGGGCAAAAGGTTGCTTTCACCCTGATGCCCCTGTTACCTAGCAGTAAATAGGTACCTGGGAGTTAGACAGCTGCTACGGGCTGCTTCCTGGGGGTGTGTAGCAAAAAGGAGGCCTGGTCGAGGACCGGGCCGCGGGGACGCTAAGCCCCGAAATCATCTCAAGATAACCACAAGATAACCCACGTTATTGAGACATTCTCAACCACACACACACACAAAATTTTATTAACACACACATATATTATATATATATATATATATATATATATATATAATATATATATATATATATATATATATAATATATATATATATATATATATATATATAACACATTATATAACCAAATGCCTTGCTAAATATGTAAGTACTTAGCAAGGCATTTCTTTGCATAAATAGAGTTAGTGGAGGGAGGAGGAATTAGTGTAGAGAGGAATGTCAGAGTAAAGGAGGGAGAAAAGCAGGAGGGTTAGGAGGAAAAGGAACAGGAGAGAGAGAGAGAGAGAAGGCAGCAGGACAGGAGAAGGATCTGTTAGCGTTAATCAATACTCTGACACCACAAACGTCGTCATTGATGTAGAATAAACAGCAATACATCTAATGCCTTGGATTAGGTTTAATGCCTGAAACGCTGTGCGTATTAGTGGCTTTAGGTAAAGTGTGTGCTAACTCTTATCTAGAAACCAACATTATGTTTGTAACTCATTTGAATGTATGTCCTCTTCCCTGAATAAACATTTGTTATTATATATATTTATAATCCAAAATATTAGATGAATTGCGATTCTAATATATTATTACTAATAGATGAAATATTAGATATTAATATTATTAATATTATTGATATTAGATATTAACCTTATCGGAATATGGCTCAAACGGAGAGGTTAGGGACTTGTGGACCCACAAGTCTCGTCTGTGAGGATAGTAAGTCTCCTATCTCTGTCCAGAAGAGGGGCATCGTATGCCGTCCCTCACAGTCTCCCCTTCTCCACAATAAAGTTGTGACACAACAGGTTGAGGAGGAATGAGGAAAGGAGGGTGAAGATAAAAGAGGG
>WNGS01000337.1:4910477-4927928 GCA_020271785.1 Procambarus virginalis | reverse complement strand
TTGAACTAGCTAGGCAGTACAACAAATCTCAGTCAACGATATCCACCATACTGGCTAAGAAAAAGGACATTATGAGTGCTAAAGTGTCAAAAGGCGTATCAATAATCACAAAACATAGAACAAAACACTTGAGGATGTTGAACAGTTATTATTAATTTGGATACACAGCAAAGAGTTAGCGGGTGATAAACTTCAGAGGCCATCATTTGTGAAAAGGCAAGAAAATTGCATGAAGACCTTTTAAAGAAACCCCTGGAACGAGTTATGCGAAGGCGAAAGTTTAGGCGAGCAGGGGATGGTTTGAGAAATTTAGAAAAAGTAGCAGCATTCATAGTGTTGTGAGTGTTGTGTGTTGCAAGCTGGTGGAGGAACACAGCGAAGAACTGACCACCGAAGAACTTCACAAGCAGCACCAAGGACAGCCAGGAAATTTCTTCAGGGAGAAGGAGACAGTACAGAATGTCCCTTCCTCATTAATTAGAAAATGTGTGCAGCATGGGAAGAATTGCAAACTTTTGCTGAAACGACTCGCCCAAATCACGGTGCAGTAGGCTGTTGCCTTAACCTTTTTAATGACACTGATGTCTCACTACAGACAAAAATTAAACATATGGAAAAACAAAAATCTATGGAAAGGTTTTTAGTGAGACAAACAAGCAGTGAATCACAACCAGGTCCTAGTGGTATGCAGGCAAAACGTAGGAGACAGTGTACCCCAGAGAAGTCATCACTGCCTGATGTATAATGGAAGGGACTCCCCTTCCAAACAATAATGCCTCTCCTCCTCCCCCCTCATCACCATCTTCCATATGCCATCAAGAGACCTCCACAAAGGTAAGATAAATTATGTCATGTAATGTAGTTAGAAAAAACATTGCATTCAGTATAAAAAGTATTTGTAAGTTAATATTTTGAAAGGTGGGGAACGGATTTAATTCAATTCCCTTTATTTCTTATGGGAAGAATCGCTTCGACTTCGATATTTCGACTTACGATCCGTCTCTGGGAACGGATTACCATCGTAAGTCAAGGCCCCACTGTATAGCTTATTGGGGGAGAGTAAATTGAAAATAGTTGATTGCAACATATTTATCACAAGAGCAAGAAGCAATTGGTAATGATTTATTAAAGAATCCCACTGATCTAACAGCCACTTTACACTACCACTCCTTGCCAACCATCGTCTTCCTGACAAAGGTATTAACTATAAGGGATGTTTCCAATCATTTATCAATCTGAACATTTCTAGATAGCGTTCTCTCCTTAATGAAGATCTGTGGAAACAGCTGTAACTTTCGGGATGAAGTATTAATGACAATTAAGGTTGGGAAATCTATGGCCCCTGGGGAGGATTACCTTGCCTTGCAGTTACTTTTCTTTCAAAGGTTCCTAAGATCAACGTCCCCAGAGGGCCGGTCCCTGAGCAAGCCTCCTGTGGTAAGTAGTCTAGTCAATCAGGCTGTTTGATGCGGCTGTGATTTGTACACATTACATTATAAAAGCATAAATAAGCATCATTCAGGTTGTCAACATTACTAGCCCAAACTAGCCCAACTTGCTTTTAAAGTAGCCCAAAAAGTCGCAAGTAGCGAAATTAAAAATTTGGGAGCGCGGAGCTTTCAAAAGTAACCCAATTCGCTACTTGTAGCCCAATCTGGCAACCCTGTGTCCTACTGCCTTAAGCAAAGCAACATTATTAGTTTTGGAGAGTACCATTTTATTATTCTTACACATTTTGTGGAGGGGAAGATAATGTTCTTGTACTGGTTAATGCCCTTAGCATGACTTACCCCTGATGAGTACAGATATCATGTAACTGTGTATGAAACGGACTTCATCAAACAAAAGAAAACTCTTTAGATACTAATTACCAAATTACATGTATAAAACTGAAGGAAAAAGCCGTTTGAAGTACAACTCACCATAGATTATCTCTCCCGTATTGAAAAGGAAATTGGACATGAGGACCCAATAGACAACCTGGGCACCAACCAATGTGAGCACTGAAAAGCTCACCGTCAAACATTCAGTTAGTTTGCCCAGCGTTCCTCCCAGTAACTGCAAGCACACTCGACTCAACTCCATCGATGGACCTTCCAAGCCTGCAGCCAAATATACAAGTTAAATTTTAATTCTGTAATGAACAAATCAAAATATGAGCTTTCTCATAACTAACAAGTAACTCGACATTAAGGGGCCGGAAAACAAAAAATATTCAAATTATGTGAAAATTACTTAAAAATGTTTAAACAAATCTCCAACTTATTGGCTTCAGCGTCGTGAAAGTTTCATCCCAATATTTTCAGAAATGGATTTTAGACGATTTTAAGAAAAAAAGTTTGTTGATAAGGAGAACAGCTATTAACTTCAATTAGCTCTATAATTAGAATTTCAACTTGAGTTAGCATAAAAGATCCAGTTTCTGACCAATTCTCACCATTTTTACATAGTGGGCACAGCTGTCTTTTCTATAATCCTAATTGATTCTTATTCATAAACCTTAATGTTGGGAGTTATAAATTTTTTGGTCTAATTTCATGCATATTTCAAATGCCATATTGATAATTTTTTTACAGTAAACTATACCGAATCTTATAATAATACAAGTAAAAATGATGATCATATGCTCTTCTGAGAGCATAATAACACCAATGAATAATTTGTGATATTTTATATTGATACTCATTTGAAAATCTGAAATTTTCAGTATTAATTTTTATAATTATTTTTAATTTTCTTGTTTTTTCAAGTTACATTGGTGAATATTTAGACAAAGTTGAAGCATGTGCCTAGTAGATTATGTACAAAATATGTGAAAGCGTTTGAGCAAGGTTTAAAATTTCATTTCCTGCCCCTTAAGTGGAGTTATGAATGCTCCTCTGTAATACTGTACTGTAATTAACAAACCAGATAACATGTCCTTAAATAAGGAAGACAGAGTCTGATAGATAATTTGTGTTCAACCAACAAAGACATTGCAGTACTGGAAATTAAGAAATTATTATATACAAAGATTTTATAAGCACAGCTGGTATCAGCTATAGTTAAATTATTTAAAAGTTTTAAACTGGCTTAAAACTATTGTATAAAAGATTAAAAAAAAATAATGAAAGATGTTCAAAGGTGGGAAATAAGGCTACCAATTGTTTTTTGCAGAGTAAGGAGTCGTATAGCTGTATATAGGGAGAGTACAGCCATGCCAATCATGATGATCAACCCTCCGGCAAAACCTGCTTGACCAAATGCCCAGGGCATTGTCATCAAAGAGGTGCCCATCATTGTATTCCAAATAGCAATTCTGTAAAATAAATTAGGATGCATGTAAATACATAACCATACGCAGTAAGCACCTACAGTAATTTACAAAAATTAACCTGCATATTACCATAAAATAGTTTTAATGATATAAAATTATGCAATTGATGAATGCAAAATTATAAGCTAGATCTACTAAATAACAGTGACTGAATCAAATGTGATAAATACTTGAACTCAAACTCACATGGTGATGTGTGAAGCCTGTTTGCCATCCGCATCTGGTTTGTGGCCAGGTATGTACGGCAGGAACAACTCTGCTGGAACAACATGGTCGGGTATCACCTGCAATATTTACATTCATAAGAACTTGTATGCAAATCTTCAATGTATAGTAACAATGCTGTAGTGACTTGTATATATTACACACGATTCTGAGATCACAGGCCACAACTCTATGACTAGTACGTAATCAGGTCATCATTAACGTGGAATATCCACAGGGAAATAATTCATGAATGGAAACCAAAATACAGGAATAAAGAGGTAACACAAGACCCAGTCAAAGCAAAGCAAAAAGACATTAAACAAAATGAAGCTCAGATTTCAATGTTTAAATATTATGGTGATAAGTAATATACTGTAATTACAGGCAATGAATAAAAACATCCAAAGAAAGGCAAGAGTAGAGTCTAGTGGAGGGGATTCATGTTCTCTATTATACTAAGTCTTCCCTCAAAGCACTAATTTCCATAATTAAGCCAGCCAATCTGTGAGAATCTCCAATTGAAATTATTAGTTAACAAATTCTTGATGCATAGTACCAAGGCCTGTTCACTTGGATGAACATCTGCTCGTAGTCTGGAATAGTATCTGTAGCGAGTGTAGAGGTGAGTGTCGGTATTACTGCTGTCAACTGGTCGAACACCTGAGGTCGCACTGCTGCTAGCAACAGCATGGTGAAATGGTCGCCTGAAACAATGGATCTGATTAAAAGGCAACTTCAACTGCTCAGGAGACCTTCATCATAGTTGCCTGCCAATATCTTTATCAAACCACAAGCTGAGAGATAGTACCTTCACAGGGCTGCTAAATTAACACAAATGAATCCAGAAGTGCATCTTTAGCAACTGCAGCATCTGAAATTAAATACCACCTGTACATATTTAAAGAGTATTCATGCCTTCTGTCCTCATTTAAATCAAAGAAGAATTTATCTATACAGACTCATTAACAAACTGGAATTAACAATGGTGTGAAAGTAACACTGACCTACAAGTAGTGTGAGGGAATGAAACTTGTGGCCAGAGATAACACATGTTGGTACCCTACCAACAACACTACCAACAGGTAGGGAGCCACTGAGGGCCCCAGAAAGAGGCATTTCATTACATTAAATGATGGTTTTCTGGAGGGATTGAATGGTAGCTCCCTGTTCCTAATCACAGAAAGGAAAACGTAGGACTTGCCAAGTGAGAAGATCAAAGATCAACCCCCCCCCCAGGAAGGGGTTGGGGGAAGGTTAAGACCATGACAGGAAACCCTAATCAGGGCAACACAGGTGCAATGGGGACCAGGATCACTGACCAGGTAACAAGCCGCCAGGACACCGCAAGACCTCCAAAACCTAAGCCCATATAACAGCCCAAGAGAAATTAGAAAAATGACATCCAAAGCTACAAACTTCCAAACCCCATGTGCCCAAGTGTAAACCACAAGCTGGCAAGATTTTATAACCCTGCACATGACTCGAGACAAACGAGCCTTGGAATGGGACCAAGGAGACCGGACCAACAAACACAACCCTCGAACGATCCAACCATGGACATACAAATCCAGAAGAAACCAAAGGGCCCCACTGGAAGCCAACCATCTACATCTTCCCCAGAATAGAATGAGACTACAGATGAACAAACCACCAGGGCTGAAAGAACAAAAAGCCTGGAAAAAGGAATTGCAGGCCGAAGGGGTAAACGAGAACCAAGGAGACAAAAGAAAACCAACACAAACCAGAGACCAATATGGCTCAGAAGGAAAATGAGTAAACCAGCGGGGAAAAGTCCATAAGACAGTTCACTAAATGGAACTGAGGAAGTGCTGACACTGAAAGCCAACAAAAGCCAAGCGATAAGAGATGGTATTTGGGCAACATGCAGAACAAAACACCAGGACAAAAGGAGAGGACCACCAAATCCAACACAGAAGACAAACAGAAACAAAATACTAAGTGCCAAAAACTCTCATATTGCCACTGTGATGAAAGATGCAGGTAGAAGACCAAGAGCTCAGCCACCTGAGCCGGTCGGCCGAGCGGACAGCACGCTGGACTTGTGATCCTGTGGTCCCGGGTTCGATCCCGGGTACCGTCGAGAAACAATGGGCAAAAGTTTCTTTCACCCTATGCCCCTGTTACCTAGCAGTAAAATAGGTACCTGGGTGTTAGTCAGTTGTCACGGGCTGCTTCCTGGGGGGTGGAGGCCTGGTCGAGGACCGGGCCGCGGGGATACTAAAGCCCCGAAATCATCTCAAGATTACCTCAAGATAACCACCTGTTCACCACACAGATAGCAACAGATAGTCAGAAACTCCACTTGTGAAGATCAAAAGAAAACCTTGAATGATCAAGGAAGGTCTCTGGACCAATCTGCTGAAAGAGGCAGAGCCATGGAAAGACCTGGATTTGGACACCGAGCCTCATGGCCAGAAACTAAGGTTGGACAGGCCATGAAAGAGTCACAAGGATCACCCTACCAGTGCAAGTCACCAGTCTGTACAAAACTTGAAGAAACAGCCGAACCTGAGGGAAGAGATAGAGGAACCTCTATCAAGCCAACCAAAACAACAAGAAAGCCTCATACTTGGTAAAAAGAGCCACATTGGAAGGATGCTGCCAGTTCCAAGCCAATAAGAAAAGGTCCACCTCAAGGTGCTCAAACAGCTCGCAGAACCAATGGAAAGACAGCGATGGTCCACTCTGTGGAAATGGGACAACGACGAGACACCATTCGTGAGAACTTTGGATACATGTACTGTAAGTTAGCAACAAGGAAAAAATGTTCAGCCCTTCCAGGAAATCAACAACGAACGGAATGAAATGACTTTCTGAGGAGGGCCTTAGTGGCTCCCTGGACCCTCCCCTCCTACTCAGGTGTGTCAGTTTTCTTCAGCGCTGGACTCATGATTGTTGACATGGGCAGCTGGCAGAACCCATGGTGCTGCCACCTGATAGCCAATTATAACTAGATGGAAGCAGGGGGGGTTATGACCTAACTATTAGGTGGATCATTTGCCAGGTTGTTTGCTGTAATGTCCGTTTACTTTCTGTGAACCTTTTCACTTATCTGTTTTTCTTCACTTATTTTTGGGCTTTTGTTTCTTCAGTGAGGATGATCATGAACCACATGCTCCCTGTGGTTCATGATCACCTCCCCCACCTCATGATCCCCCCTCTCCCTCACCTCAATGAGGGAGAGGGGGGGGGCCAGATTTTGCATCTGGTGTCCGATAGCTTATTAAGGACTCCTAGGGCTGATGTGCAGCTAGCTACAGGGAGCCACTGAAGTGTAACAGTACAAGTATTTTGCCCGCTTTCATGTATAATTGTGAGTTGTAATTGTGGGTGGGTGTGTGTATGTATGCATATGTGCGTGTTGGGATGGTGCGAGATGGTATGAGGGGAGGTGTTGACTAGCTTCAATCCGCTGACATGCCATTACTTAACAAAGAGTCGCATTGTTTAAGTGGAAGTGAATTTAGATTCAATGACAGGTGGTGGCAGCAAATATCAGAAACATCTTAGTATATCAGTATAGTATANGCGGACAGCACGCTGGACTTGTAATCCTGTGGTCCTGGGTTCGATCCCAGGCGCCGGCGAGAAACAATGGGCAGAGTTTCTTTCACCCTATGCCCCTGTTACCTAGCAGTACAATAGGTACCTGGGTGTTAGTCAGCTGTCACGGGCTGCTTCCTGGGAGTGGAGGCCTGGTCAAGGACCGGGCCGCGAGGACACTAAAAAGCCCCGAAATCATCTCAAGATAGAACCCGGGGAGGGGCAGACACGAAACCATGTAACACCACTATAAAGTACCACTAATAATATAACACTACTAAAGTTGTACACTAAATATTATTGTATCCTAGACTATATTTGGGGGGGTGAGAAGTAAAATAGAGGAAGGAAGGTAGGAATAAGCGATGGAGGAAAGAAAAGATTTAGAAAACACGAGGGGCGCACAGGAAGGGGAGGTAGGATAAGGAAAGGTGAAGAGGAGGAGACGGGGGGGATACTGAGGAGGGGTAGGAAGGAGCAGGAGGAGAGAGTAAGTGGGAGTAGATAATAGCCTGAGGAATACTAATATATACTGAGTAAACACTTCCTACTGGTTGCACTTGGTAACACTTTGTTATTGAACACTGTATTTATATTTAACGTAATATGACTGACATATGCTGTACCACTGATGGTTACACCGGAACCAAAGATACCCTTCCAAGGAAATGCTACACAAGATTAACTATGCTGCCACCATCTGCCTTGTCCATTAACTATATCAAGCAATGAGGCAAGAAACATTGTTTGACTGGGAGTCCTCTTTTCTTACTGTCATAAATTACAGATATCCAGAGGATAAGAGGATCCAACAATTGACAGACGGAAAGTTTAACATGAGTTTATTGAGAACAAAATATGATATTCACCAACTATAAAGAAACCTACTCTAACACTGGCAAATGTTAATTTAGACATGGAACAATGCCATCAGAAATCACACTTTACCTTAAGACCTCTGTCTCTCCATCCGGTGGATTCACTCTGTCTCTCCCTGGCTGTGTGATGTTCTTCACAGACCCACTCTGGACCCTGGTGTCCGGCACACACTCTCGCTAACTCTCCTACAGGGGCCTATATACACACAAAAATGGGGGGGGGGGGGGGATTTGCTGTTGCTACCTACACTGAAGATGCAAGAGGTTGGGCCACACGTGCACAAACACTCAAAAATTTTTGCCATTAAGATGTTTGACAGACACCATACACCTCTTCAAGGAGGAGAATTATTAATTATGGGTGTGGCTGACCTCTGACCTGGCTAAAAGGGGTAGTTTAATAGATGTTTACACATAAGAATCTGGGGTCTAATTCCATTACTGTACAATGTTTGACAAGAGTATTATGAAATATTAAATACTTGAAACTAGCTAAGAATAAGACTAACCCAGGAATTTGTAATCATGATGCAAGATGATCTAGAGGTCATCTGAGCTGACCTCTTGGAGAAGGCTTCCCTGGGTGTGAACTCTAGGGGGGGGGGGGGGCGGGGTCATTGGTGTTACAACTAACTCGCACGCAGATGGGGGGGGGGGGAGAAAAAACCCAATCCTAGCAACTACAAGCCTCACTCCAAGAGCACAAAAATCCAAGCGGGACCAAGGCCCCCAGTCATCCCATCCCCAGCCCTGGGAACCTCCACAGCAGGACCCAGGGCTGAGCCGTCCCCCCAAAGCCCCAGCCTCACAAGAAAAAGCCGGGGCACCCGTAAAAACATTAAGGAAGGGAGCCCACTGGTCAGACCCATGGAGGAACAGACTCTAATGCCTCCGTCGCCACCCCAGAAGGGGCAATCCCCGAGACCGCCTGAGTTTCAACACCTTTGAAACCCCGCCCCTCCTCCGAAACCCACAGACGGTTTGAAGCCAGATGCAGGGGGGGGGGGGTGGAACCAGACGGAACCACAACAGGGGAAAGACAAGGGGAGTGCAAATGGAACCAAAACCAGAGCAACCAACACCCTAGAGCCCAGGGTCCCTACAACCAAAACGGGGCAGTCTCGGTCGGGGCTTCTGGGTAAAGAGCAACCTACAGCGTTGCAACCACCTGAAACCAACGTGCAATGCCTGTGCTGCCTGTACCTGCACAGTCATCATAGGACTGTGTAAATGAGTCACAAACAAGCAACAAAACTTGCAGGACTCCGGGTCAAAGATATCACTGACCCAATAAGCAGCATGACGGAGGCAAAAACAAAGAGTCACCCCGAGACAAGGGGACAGAGCAACCCTGAAACTCCACAAAGCGAGGGGCAACTCAAAGGTCACATCCATCGAACTCGTGCATCCCTGTGGGGATTCCCAGGGTCCTGAGACGGAACATACTCTCAGGGAAGCCCAGGCAAGGTACCGCTAACCGGAGCCCAAGTCTACCAACAACCTTTTAAGTACTGAACCCCCGGGACGTGTACACTCATGGGGACCTAGCAGGGGGGGTACCACCAGAAAACAAGTGCACAATATACAAATAGGGGGCAACTAAGCAAATGCAGACCCCTCCCACCAGGCAGGGGAAAAAAAAAAACAGCACGAGGACAACGTACCCAGGCAGAACAGAGCTAGCCGCCATGATAGGTGAAAACTAGCTGCGCAGTACTCTGCGCCTCTACCAGTGCAAACTGCCTCTTACCCTACGGCAAACAAAGGAGCCAGAACACCCCAGCACACAAAGGGTGGCCAAAAGTCAAGCAGCAAACGACCGAACAGGGGCAGAACCCAAGGAACTTGAGGAAGGTGACCCCATGCCCTAAGGGCAGTACTTACAGGGCACCTAGGGAAGGTAACCCTAGGCGCATGCAGCCCAGGGTTACAATATATTGAAAATAATTTGGGGGGAATGATGCAATGTAGTGGTTAAGAACAATTATACTTCAATATCAGATAGGTCAACATACTGTACTGTACACATTACTTAAGCCACTGAGAAGACAATCCCCTAAAGATACTGTTATTAAATCTGCCTCATGATCAGTTATAACAAATACCTGCACAACAATACTTAAGAGGACATGCTGCCAGCTAATAATTGTTTTTAAATTTAGTATTTGAGAAAAACAAAATTCACAACACTTGTCCAGTACTAAGAATAAAAAACTGTAAACACATTCACACTTACCGTATGATAAAACCAATGTTAGGGTAGAGAACTGCGACCAGGACTGAGAGTGTTATCAAGCAGGTGTTAAGCAAAACAACCCTCCAAAGCTTGTACTCATAGCTGGGGCCCATGAAGTATGTGAACAACTGGTTGCGGATGAAAAATCCAAGAAGGGGATACACTGTGAGGATCTGGAAGAAGAGGAAGCCACGAACCACCGCCAACACCAAGTCATGTGGAGGAAAATTGTCCAGGAAATTCTGTAATGAAGTGCAACCTAATTAACTTGGAAGATTAAAATGCAAGTGGCTAAGTAGATATCCTGTCTCTTGACAAACTATATAATCAGGGTAAAGCAAAACTTATAAGTACCAGTAACACTGAAAATATTGCTCTAAAGTTAGTGCAATATTGCAAACTAGTAAAATGCTAGAATAAAATCAAAGCATTACTTACATCAACTACACAGTATTTTGGAAGTGGGAATGTGGTGAAGAAGAAGAGAGCAATGGGAATGTAGGTGGCAGCAACAAGCAAGTAGGCCAGCGTCAGGTCTCGTACCTAGGAAATAAAACACAAATATGCTACTAATATACTGTATTATAACCGTAATGAATGCATTTTCCTAGACGAGTCTTAGGCATATGATTTACACACACACACACACACCAAAGCTTGAGCTCTGACCAAAGAGCCAGAGCTCAACCCCCACAACCACAACTAGGTGGGCGAGTACCCACACACACACACACACACACACTAAGGGTGATGTAATGAGCATCACCCTTGAGTGATGTAGTGATGTAATACTGTTAAGGACAGGGTGGTGTAGTACTGTTCAGTACAGTGCATTGTGATGAGGACAGGATGGTGTAATGCTTTTAATATTCCCCAGAGAGAGAGAAAGAAATAGGGGGAGAGAACAAGCAACTGCTTGGTAAAGCTTTGAATCCATGAATGTATCGCCAGCATTCAATCTTAGTTGCACCAAGTTTATCTTTAGCTACTCATGAGCATCTTTCCTGACCCCTGTAAAGTTTTGTGGTGGTGGTGGTGGTTCCCAGAATAAGAGCCTAAACTGTACATGTATCTTATCTATGATACAAGGGATACTTACGTTACGTAGCAGCCCAGTGTAAGACCTCAGAAAAATATAACAGCTTTGCTAGTTTATACTTAATCTGTCATTAAAATTACACCAATGATAATCATAACAAAATTACTTTTACTGTATAAATCGGCTTACATTGTTTTCTTGATGTCTGTTGCCCTGCATGATGGTGACGACACAGTTGTGGATGAAGTATGCCAAGGACAATGTTCCTGACAAGCACATGAAGGTTTTCTGCCAAGAAAAGATTTTATTTTTTCATTAATAGTGTAACCTTTAGTGAGGTAATGCCTCTAACTACAATACTTAATTATATACTTCCCAACTACCTTTTCCTACAGGCACAGCAGCAAGAAAGATCCCCACATTCTTAGGTTCAAACTCTAGACAATCCCTTATACAGCTTACAAAATTGCTTTATATTACACTATGCTTTTGATTAGTATATACAGTATTCAAAATGCATAAGCTTGCAGTTGCCAGATGAGGTAGGTATATCTCTGAACTTGGGTTGCACTGACAACAACAACAACAAAGCAATACATAATGCATGAGGAGTCATGGTAAAGCCACTCTAAACACTAAAGAATTCCACATTGCCTGTTTGGTTACTTCATGAAAGATGCAACTTGCATATTCTGACACTGGAAACCATGAATATGTGGCCAGAGTAGGAGTCATATAGCCTCAATAATTACACACAAGGAAACTGGAAAACAAACACCAGTGTTGAATGTAATGAAACGCCATTTTCTGGGCGAGACCCAGAGGACCCAGAGGCTTCCCGAAGCTATCCGGCTGATATGGACGTATAAACTTTGGGAATCAGTCAATGTCCATGGAGTTCTAGGTCTAACGGGGACCACGAGCCAGAACCTGACTTTCTCAGAGAGGTATGAGGAGCAATGCCCTATAGAACACCTTATATATACTTTAGAAGTACTCTATGTCTGCCATCGACCGAGTCGGGCACCCAGAAAGATAGGTGCCCCAAAACACCTCCCCATTCTGGTGAAGAAATGCTACCAATCGCCGAACGAGAGGATAGAACTCTCCACGAAGAAAAACAATCAAACGAGCATGACGTCATCTCGTTACCAATGTGCCGCCATCTACACAACACCCCCCCCCTCCCAGGACGGGAAAGGAGGAGCCCCAGACCCCCTGCCGGCTACTGGAGCCTGTCAATTCTTAGGCTGGATGACAAAACACGCGAAAAGAACCGCCGACCGGAGGGAGGGAAGGATGCTGGGGAGCCTCCGGGTCTCACCCAGAAAATGTTTCATTACATTTAATGCTGGTTTTCTGGGGGAGCTCCTTCGGCTCCCCGGAGCTAACTACCCAAAGACAAGAACAAAAGAGGGATAACCCGGGAGGCGGAAACCACGCGCCCGAGACCCGAAAGCAAGACAACTGGCAACTCCAAACGACCCCGCGGACGACCTGGGAGACCCAAACCCTGAAACAGGGAACCCAGGCAATGCAAAGTGCGACCAGGGCCACAGCACACAGGCAATGGCAGAGAACCACAACCAGACACAAGGAGATGCACCCCCCAGCTAAACCAAACAGGAATCAACAGCCACAGGGACCCCCTCTGGAAAACAGCCGGCCCAACCTCGTTAGAAAAGAAGAGATGGCTGCAAAGGAACAAACTGGACACCATAACCCAAAGGAGCAGAAAACTTTGAGAAACAACCCTGAACCGAAGGAGCCATAACAAGTACCCAAATCAGCCACAGGGACATGAGAAAGAACTTATGCAGCGGCAGAGTAGTTAACAGATGGAATGCATTAGGCAGGGATGTGGTGGAGGCTGATTCCATACACAGTTCCAAATGTAGATACGACAGAGCCCAGTAGGCTCAGGAATCTGTACATCAGGTGATTGATGGGTGAGAGGCAGGACCAAAGAACCAGAGCCCAACCCCCTGCAAGCACAACTAGACGAGTACAAGAAACTGAAGGGAAAGAGAAGAGTCCCCCCTGGCCAAGACCAGGATGGCTCAAGCTGCACATGAGCCGGCTGGGGGTAAAAGGCCCGAGACAGCCTTGTGAAAGGTGCAGAAGAAACATCAAAACCGAAAGCAAACCCGAGCAGCTCTGTCAGTGCTGCACGAGACATGGCGAAGCACGCAGGTGGGACACCAGCATCAAAACCACCTGACCACCAAACAGATGGCGAGAGATCCCGAGTCAAAAGCACCAAACGCGGATGGCAAGTCCACTACAGGCTCACCATAGCCCGTGCTACTTGCCCCGCTCCTGTGCCAGGTAAGTTACTAGCTCACCATAGCCCGTGCTGCTTGGAACTTGTTCCAAGTAGCTGAATCTATAACAACAACACCAAACGCAACGACTCAAGGAGAAAACCGAACCAGCCACATAACGGACCGGACCGAGCATCTGAAAAAGGCGGAGCTGTGGGAAAAACCATTGGGAAAAACCCTGGTCGTGGACACCGAGCAAGCAGCACCTGAACAAAGGCTCAAGGAACCAGATGGAACCAATGCTAGGTCACCAGGAATCTGAACCCAGCGAGCCTGGAAAGAACCAAATCCCTGGCGAGCAGAACCGCCCCGTCTGGGAGAAACCTCTCCCCGGGACCGCCGAAGAACCAACAAGTCCGACACGAACGACAACTAGAAGCTGCTGCTTGCAGAAACTGCCCAACCGCAGACTCCGCAAACAGCTAGAACAATGGCAACAAAAACCGAAGAGCAAGAACAGAAAAAAAGCCGAAGCTGGAGGTACACGACCGAAGCCCATCAGCCAAGAACTGACAGGCTCGGGTAGCCGGCGGGGGTTCTGGGGCTCCCCCTTCTCCCTCCCAGGGAGAGGGGGGGGGGGTGCACAGACAGCGACGTATTGGTAACAAGATGACGTCATGCTCGTTTGATCGTTTTCCTTCATGGAGAGTTCTATCCTCTCGTTCGGCGATTGGTAGCATTTCTTCACCAGAATGGAAGGGGGGGGTCTATCTTTCTGGGTTCCTGACCCGGTCGATGGCGGACAGAGTACTTCTAAACTATATCCTGTATAAGGTCTGTCTATAGGCCACAGCTCCTCAACTCTCTGAGGGGGGCCAGGTTCTGGCTTGTGGTCCCCGGCAGGCCTAGAACTCCATGTACACTGACTAATGCCCAAAGCTTATACCCCCATATCAGCCGGAGAGCCGAAGGGGCTCCCCCCAGAAAAGGTATGGAATAAAAGGAAAACTATATTTAATGAAAGTGGAAAAGGCACATGAAATACAATAAACTGTACCACCAAAGGGTAGGTTGAGCACCCTGAAGACGCACAATAATTCATGCGAGAAAGGAACCGCTTTTAATCTCCTAATACGTAGTGCTTCCATGATAGACGAGGCCCATCTTGCCCATCAAATACAGTAAAAATAATGTAATAAAAATACTGATATGCATCCAACCTTAAAAAGAGGAACATAGAAGACATCAGCTGGGTCGCTGAAGTTAATGTTGATGCCCCAAATAAAAGCCTTGGAGACAACAAAAACATACATCACCAATACTGAGATGGCACCTGAAAACCAACATGAAAATCTTCCATCACATTTTGGGAGTAAGTATTATAGGAGTGTGTGCAGTGTAATGAATGAATGTGCTGAAACACACAAGTGAACCCTGCTCCACTTTATTGGAGAAAACTGACATTAAAACATTCTTCAAAGCAAAACAATGAGTTTGTGCAAAACTTAAGAGTTTGTTATGGGTTACAGTCAGAGACAGGATGAGTTTAGGCCAAGGCTTTCATGGACTATGTGTTGCTACTTGTCATAGTAGTAGAAATGGTAGTTTTACTCCTACTGGAAGGAATAATTAAGCTGTAATTTATGCTAATTTTGTCTGATCTATCCTTGTTACATACCATAGCAAGAGATACACAAGTCTAAATGGCACAGCATTAGAGGCTTAACCTCAAACCTTTTGTAACTTTTGTACAGTATTCTACAATATAAAGTTTACAAAGGTAGTGAGTGAGTGTACACGTCTACTGTTGTTACTGCACTATTGTACAGTATTTGTGTACGTCTTGCTATGGCATGTAACAAGATCAGAAAAAATATACCATCTGTTACAGCTTAGTTATTCCTTCCAGTGGGAGTAAAACTACCATTGCCACCACAAGTATATATAAAAGACATAGGTTTGGGATTATATAACCCATACACCCGAGTAGATTAAGATACATAAATATTGAATAATAGAAGTGACAATTGAATGGGGATAGGCCATTTCCTAATTTTTGGAATGTACTACACAATTATTTTTTTTTACATAATTTTATACCTATCACAAATCTAACCAATTATAAATCTAATTTACAATATACAGTATAATCCAGATCACAGTCTTACTAAATAAACATTTCATAAAGCTCATATTCCATGATACCTTACCAAGAGAGTTGAAGTATGTAAATATTTTTGCATCACGAAGGTTAAGGATGAAGAGAAAGGGTACAATAAGGTATAATGGCACAGTCAAATCTTGTTTCCACCAGCGATGAAATTCGCTTGGGTCTGGTGCACTTAAGTCATTATGTGTCACATTTGGGGGACACAGCAAGGTATTCGACGATTCATTATGTATTTCACCATTTACCGCATCTGAAAAATACAACAGAAGCAAAGATGTCTAGAAAACTGAATCAAGAGTTGTTCATGTGCATCTATAGCCTTCAGGCAACATTATTTAATGTAAAATTGGAAGTAAAATTTAGTAAATTTATGAACAAATCTACAAGGGCCGTGACAAGGATTCGACCCTGCATCCGAGAGCATCCCAGACGCTGCCTTAATTGACTGAGCTACGACATAGTCGATTAAGGCAGCGCCTGGGATGCTCTCGGACGCAGGTTCGAATCCTCGTCACAGCCCTTGTGGATTTGTTCATTTGATACGCTATTGTGATTTCTGTGTTTAATAAATTTATGATGTGAATGTGCTAAGATCCTCTGCCTCCAACCCCCCAAAAAATCCTGTTCATGTCAGGAAAGGGGAGGGGAGTGAGGGGGGGTAGGGTTCTTACATACAAGTGCCTGCAGGGAGAACAGTACAGTATAATTCTTTGGCGCCCACCAAGACATTTTTGGCATCTGGCACACCACCACCTAATTTATATAACTTTCACATTTGCTTTATATACTGTGGATTGAATTGGCCCTAGTAATCTTTTCTTTCAGTTCATTTCTAGTGTTTACTGCACATACACTAAAGAAATTCTTCCTCACAGCCCTGTGGCTTATTTTCCCAAACTAGTATGGAATGTTGACCTGCCTTTAATGTGCCAGACACTGACCAGAAGTAGGGCCCTGACCTACCAGGGTTGCCAGATCCAAAATGCTAAAAGTAGTGAGCTGAGGGTCTAAAAGTAGCGAATTTGCAATATGAGTAGCCCAATTTTTTGTTTAGTGACTGATACAGGTTTCAAAGTAACATATTTTAATATATAGAGTACACTACACGATTTTAATTGTTTTGTTAATACTATATCTGCATATATATATTTACAAAATATGATAATAGAATAACCTACCAATATTTCCTGTATGAAGCATAATGGGTGTACAGTCCTTCCACGTATTCACAGTTGAAGATTATCAAGAAGATCTTCGTCTGCATCCACAGCCTCGTTCTTGTATATTGTAGACTCATATTTAAGCATTGGCATGAGTGGTTCAAATGATGAGTAATAAATTCTGTTTTCTTCAAGATGTTTTGATTCTCAAGATTGATGTCAAAAGCTCAAGTCCCATTCGATTTCTCAGTTTAGTTTTCACAGATGTTACTCTAGAAAATACCTGTTCAACAAAGACATTACTGACTGGTAAGCTGTATATTTTCAAAGCAAACTCAGCGAGGTCAATCAGTATGGGATCGCCAGCAGTGTTCTTGACAGTTATTGCCTTGGTCCAAAATGACGATCCAGAAGTGGGAATTTGTCCCTCACAAACGTTGGACCAGTCAATAGTTAACAGTAGGGGTCACTGACTTTAATTTCACTAAGCTTAGATTGGTCAGCTAATACTAATGGAAGTTTTGAAAATAATGGCTGTGTGCAGTTAAGGCATATAACAAGTAACAGATTTTTCACGTTTTTGAAAGTTTCAGCATTACTTGGAATACGAGAAAGAA
>WNGS01000337.1:4886824-4900548 GCA_020271785.1 Procambarus virginalis | reverse complement strand
AAAGAGTTAACAGGAAGAAAGTCCAGTGATGCGGTAATTCTAATGGTAGCATTTTGAAAACGATTCTATGGCTGGTTTTGATTTTGAGTTTTGAGAAAAATGACGATTTCGCCGAGGTGGCGATTTTTCCGTGGCAGCTCCGCTTTGCGCCATCTTTTGACAATTCTTTACTGATTTAACTGACCGCTGAGCTGTGTAGCCGTCATGTCCCGAGGCACCATGCTTGTTTCTATCTTTTGGTCAGTTTTTTATTATTTGATTTATTCATTGACTATTTTCTGTTTCTATAGGAAATAAGGTAATTAAAAATCAAAAGAAAACAAAAGGTTTATGCCGAGAAATGACCGGCTAGCTGAGTGATGCATCATACTGAACCGCTATATATATATATTTATTTAAACATGAGTTATTGACTCAATTATACCTTGTTTATGAACATTCTTTTGGATATCTCTGGTCCTGACGACAATGAAAGCATATCTGAGAGCTGTTGATGTCCTGCACTCTGAATATTGTAGAAGGCATCGCATCTATAGATATCTGCTTTCCTTTGATATAATTCTGGTATGTTGTTCCTCAGTGGGACTCCTATATATATACTCGTTACAGCCGCCGGATTCCTTCGTGGGTATTCTACATCCTGATTATAATGTAGGATGTCTATCATCCTGAGATATCCAATATGATTAAAATAATGAGGGCAAATTCCTCATAGTGGACATCTAGCATCATGATTCAGGCAGGACTCTCTCCACTGGACATCCAACATCCTGATTCAGGCAGGACTCTCCAGTGGACATTAAACATCCTGATTGTGGCAGGACTCTCTCCAGTGGAGATTCAACATCCTGATTGATGCAGGACTCTCTCCAGGGGATATCCAACATCCTGATTCAACCAGGACTCTCACCAGTGATTATCCAACATCCTGATTCTGGCAGGACTCTATCCAGTAGATATCCGATATCCTGTTTCAGGCAGGACTCTCTCTAGTGGACGTCCAACATCCTGATTCAGGCAGGGCTCTCTCCAGTGAGTATTGAATATCCTGATTCAACCAGGACTCTCTCCAGTGGATATCCAACATCCTGATTCTGTTAGGACTTTCTTCAGTGGATATTGAACATCCTGATTCAGGCAGGATTCTCCAGTGGATATACAACATCCTGGTTCAGGCAGGACTCACTCTAGTGGATATCCAACATTCTGATGACATTGTAGACAGAAATTTTCTACACAGTGGACATTAAACATCCTGATTCTGGCAGGATTCTCTCCAGTGGAGATTCAACATCCTGATTGATGCAGGACTCTCTCCAGGGGATATCCAACATCCTGATTCAACCAGGACTCTCTCCAGTGATTATCCAACATCCTGATTCTGGCAGGACTCTATCCAGTAGATATCCAATATCCTGTTTCAGGCAGGACTCTCTCTAGTGGACGTCCAACATCCTGATTCAGGCAGGGCTCTCTAGTGGATATTGAATATCCTGATTCAACCAGGACTCTCTCCAGTGGATATCCAACATCCTGATTCTGTTAGGACTTTCTTCAGTGGATATTGAACATCCTGATTCAGGCAGGATTCTCCAGTGGATATCCAACATCCTGGTTCAGGCAGGACTCACTCTAGTGGATATCCAACATCCTGATGACATTGTAGACAGAGAAATTTTCTACACAGTGATTGTAGGCTGCTATAGGCTTGTAGATATAAAAAAGTGTATACATAAATGACGAAGAAAGAAATTCATAATTTTTTAATATCCATTTTCTATTAGGCTGATTATAATTATTATTACTTGTTCATCAACTCATTTTTGTTAATAATATGTTGAGAAAACATGATGATATTATTGATATTTGAATTGGCTGTATCTCGGTAAATATATGTGTTAAAGCCTTAATATTTAAAATTAGCAAAGAAAGAGTTAACAGAAAGAAACGTCCAGTGATGCGGTAATTCTAATGGTAGCATTTTGAAAACGATTCTATGGCTGGTTTTGATTTTGAGTTTTGAGAAAAATGACGATTTCGCCGAGGTGGCGATTTTCCGTGGCAGCTCCGCTTTGCGCCATCTTTTGACAATTCTTTACTGATTTAACTGACCGCTGAGCTGTGTAGCCGTCATGTCCCGAGGCACCATGCTTGTTTCTATCTTTTGGTCAGTTTTTTATTATTTGATTTATTCATTGACTATTTTCTGTTTCTATAGGAAATAAGGTAATTAAAAATCAAAAGAAAACAAAAGGTTTATGCCGAGAAATGACCGGCTAGCTGAGTGATGCATCATACTGAACCGCTATATATATATATATATATATATATATATATATATATATATATATATATATATATATATATATATATATATATATATATATATCCAGTGATGCGGTAATATATATATATATATATATATATATCCAGTGATGCGGTAATATATATATATATATATATATAATATATATATATATATATATATATATATATATATATCCAGTGATGCGGTAATATATATATATATATATATATATATATATATATATATATATATATATATCCAGTGATGCGGTTATATATATATATATATATATATATATATATATATATATATATATATATATATATATATATATATATATATATAGTATGCATGAGTATATGTATATATAACATTAATAATTTTGTAACTAGCGTCAAAAGATTGTTATTTGCTTTACTAAACGAACTAGAGGGTTCAGTTCCTGAACCGATTATGTGCCTCTGTAATCCTTTACACCACCGCCCACGGGGTGGGTATGGGGTGCATAATAAAGAAAGAAATTGAAAAACAGAAGTTGATATGTATGTAAATTATGATGCCGGATAAGATCACTATTAAGAACTTAATTATAAACCACAATATGTTCTGTATCATCAAAAATTCGGAAACATATCATATATTTTCAAATATTTGTAATTAAAGTATTTATTTAGGAAATATGTATTTTAGTTTCCCTAGTTAGCTCTGAGAACACACATTACTTGCTTAACTGTCTCAAGTGAACAGCTCAACAAACAAGAAGATTAACATCTATCAACCCTTAAAAGCTTACGTTATCTTGCGGGTGCAAAATGGGGAAATCTTTTAAGAACAGTATCAATATTTGACAAATAGTGTTTTCCTAACTCAAACAATGTGGGGTTTATTATTCTACATATATTTCTGATGTCTCTCAGGTGTTCACATTCACGTAGATAGTGGTCAAGGCGGTGTCCATCACTCTCACCACAGATTCTGCAACTTCGCTGATCAACTGTTGTTTCCATTCCATATCTCCATGGATATTTGTATCCAAGACGGATTCTCGCTATTACTGATTCTCTCCCTCGTCCTCCTCCTCTTCGGCCATAATGATTGGGATTGCCAGCTGCAACCATGTTGTACCATCGTACAGATTCACTGGTTTGTGCTTCTATCCTCCTTTCCTCAGTTACCTTGTCACGGTGATGTTGCCTGACAATACCTCTAATTTGTAGTAGAGTCTTGGGTATGAAGTATTCAATATGGTCTCCTTCAGCGCCTTCAGCAGCCAGCACATCTGCTCGTTCATTCCCACATATCCCAACATGGGAGGGGATCCACAGAAACTTGATGACTCTTCCCTGATTGGTAAGTACTCTCACAGCTCTCTTAATTTCAGCGACTATTGCAAGATTTTCTGCCCGATTTTTACTTAGGCTTTGCAGTGCTGCTTTTGAATCGGTGCAAATCACTGCACCATTAGTGTTCCGTTCATGAAACCTTAGCGCCATAACAATGGCAGTTAGCTCTGCTTGCGTTGAAGAGGCATAGTTCTCAATACGTGCTTTTTCTTCATTTTCTGTGGGTTGGAAGAAAACGCACCACGTGGGGGCTTAATTTATTAATAATTATATAAATTAAACTTAACATAATAATTACAAATTACAAAATTAATTATTATATAAATTACTTACAAAGTAATTAATATGAAATTTATCACAAATTAAAATAATCATAAATGATTATTAAAGAAGTTCTTGCATGAAGAAGCATAGGCTAATTATAACGACTAAATGGATAAATAAATACTGCCTCATAATGAATAGTGAATGGGCATACAAAATTATACAGCAAATAATGGATAGCCGTTATCATGCTAATGTAATTCAATTGCCGTGAAATCTGTAATTAGACTGCGGTAATTCCAGTTCTTGGTATTCTTGGCTTATCACTTTGGGGGTTCCGTCGGAGCACCCCCAATCCCGTGAGGGCCAGCGGCGCGGAACCCCCACCCCCAATAAAATAAATAATATACAACAGCGGTACAACAGCCGGTACCACAGTACCGGTACCACAGTACCGGTACAACAGCAGCCGTGCTTGGCCCCCAGGGTCACGCTCAGCTGGAACACCGCCAGCTGTGCCGTCGGCTGGGACCACCTCAGCCGGAACAGCAGGAGGCTTGGCCCCCAGGGGCATGCTCAGCTCGGAACACCACCGGCTGTGCCATCAACTGCTGGGACATCGGTTGGTACCACATCAGCCGGAACAACAGCAGCTGTGCTTGGCCCCCGGGGTCGAGCACAGCTGGAACACCCCCACCTGTGTCATCAGCTGCTGGATCATCGGCTGGGACCGCATCAGCCGGAACAACAGCAGCTGTGCTTGGCCCCCAGGGGGCATGCTCGGCTGGCACACCACCAGCTGGGCCAACGACTGCTGGACCAACGGCCGGGACCACACCAGCCTGACATCGGCGGCTGGGCTTGGCCCACAGGGGCATGTTCAGCCGGCACACCGGTTGCCGGCCTATCAGCTGCCGGGTCATCGGCAGCGTAATCACGTCAGCCAAGACATCAGTAGCTGGGCCTTGCCTGAGGCAGCCGGGCCATTAGCTGCTGGACCTTTGGCAGGGACTACTTCAGCCGGAAACAGCAGCTAGGCCCGCGCAGGAGCAAAATATCATAGATAAATGATCAGCATGGATAAATAAATGAGGGGAAAAATAAACGGGAAAAATGAAAACACATAGCCAGACATAATGACTGTTTAAGAAATAATCCCTTCTTTGTGCGTACCCCCAACATTGCATAGGGTAACTGGCACTAGGCTCCTTCGCTATGTGCCATGACATTCTCCCTAGTTGCATCAAATGCTGCACTGGCGTACTGAACAGATAGGTTAAAGGCATTGAGTAATGTGGCCTTCCGGAACACAATGCAGTAACACACGGACTTCAGACTTCGAAGACGCCTGAATCTTTTCCCACATTCTCGACACTCATGAGGGCAAACCGCCAATGAATTAACATGTGTGTTAGATATAGTTTCACGTTCTTAAAACTCCAGCCACACTCTGCACACTCGAAACAGCGTTCCTCTGAATGCCTTAACAAGTGTCTCTTCCGATGGCCAAGACGACGGAGACTCTTCCCACACTCTGGACACTCGTGAGGATTGTCAACCGAATGCGCTAAAATGTGAGTCGCCATATGACGAAACAGACTAACCTCTTCGCGCACTTGGGACACTCGTGAGGAATGTCATCTACACTTGTGGGGGCTGTACAATTGTGGGGAATGTCAGCCGAATGGAATAAAATAGGAGAATGCACTAAATTGTGAGTCAACATATGACGAAGCAGACTGAAGCTCTCCCCACACTAGGAACACTCGAGAGGTTTGTCCTCTACGCTTGTGGGTTTTGTCAGCCGAATGTAAAAAATATAAGGGGACCTACTTCGAAGATGGCTGAACCTCTTCCCAGCACCTCCTCGTTACCGTGCACCAACATGTGAGTCTTCGTATCTCCAAGCTGAAAGAGGCTCTTCCCCCTCTGTACACTTAAGAATAGTTTTGTAGTGTAACGTCCGGGAGACGGCCAGCAAGAGTGGCCGAGTCCCCTGGACGCGCTTAAATGCCCCAGCGTGATGCGCACGCAACCAAGGACGGTTAGTCACAGATATGGTATTACGTTTTCTTCAGCCCCCAGAAATTTCGCCGTTTGCTTTGCATACAGCGACTATTTCTGCGTTGGAAAGTATTATCCTTGATTACCGTGTATGCTGCACCAGCTCTGCCATTGACAGGATTAGATGACCCGTCAGTGTAGATTTGATCTAGTTCATCTCCGGCTTCTTTATAAATTTCCTCGAGATACTTGTGCCTCATTTCTTGTGGTAACATGTTGGATTTTTTCATTGCCATTTCATTGATGATGATCTTGCATGAGTCATCCTCCCATGGAGGTAACCTCTCTACAGGCAGGAGCTCACGGGCTTGCTCAAGCAGGCGAAGCTCTTCGAGGTAGCAGACTGATCTGTGATGCCATTTTTTGCTTCTCCTGTTTCCCCCTGAAAGTAACACAGAGCTCATTTTTTTCTAAGCAATATCATTGTAATGGTAATCTCTGGCTATCCTAATTGCAAGCTTAGCATTCAGCTCCTTAATTCTGCTTTTAAGACTGGGAAGGGACAACTCCTCTCGTAGATTAGATATTTTGGTAGTTCTTGGAACTCCAAGAATGATTGTCATGGCTTCATTTTGAATGCTTTCAAGCCTTTTCATATCGCTTTGGGAGTAGGTGCACAGAACTGGTGCGGCATAGTCTATGACGGAGCGCACATAGGCTGTGTACATCATTTTAAGCACGGCAATAGAGGCTCCATGTCCATTCCAGGTCATAGCTTTCAGTGCCCCGAGTCGACTTTTGCATGTTCCTATGAGTTAATTGAACTTCGTCTTGTGTTTAACTAGGTATGGACTGGAGGCTGGAGCTGCATACTCCAGGATTGGTCTTACATAAGTGGTGTACAGGGTCCTGAACGATTCCTTACACAAGTTTCTAAAGGAGGTTCTTATATTGGCCAGTCTAGCATATGCCGCTGATGATATCCTTTTGATGTGGGCCTCTGGGGACAGGTTTGGTGTGATATCGACCCCCAGATCTTTCTCTCTATTTGACTCTTGCAGGATTTCACCTCCCAGATGGTATCTTGTGTTCAGCCTTCTGCTCCCTTCGACTAATTTCATTACTTTACACTTTCCTGAGTTGAACTTTAGCAACCATTTTCTAGATCATTCCTCCAGTTTGTCCAGGTCGTCCTGCAGTCTCTGTCTATCTTCATCTGTTTAGATTCTTCTCATAATTTTTGCATCATCAGCAAACATTGAGGGGAATGAGTATACCCTCTGGAAGGTCGTTTACACATGCTAGAAACAGGATGGATCAGACTACAGAGCCCTGTGGAACCCCGCTGGTGACATCTTGCCACTCTGATGCCTCCCCCCCCTCCCCTCACCGTTACTCGCTTTTCCTATTGCTTAGATACTCTTATCCACTGGAGCACCTTACCTTTTACTCCTGCCTGTTGCTCCAACTTTTGCAACAGCCTTTTGTGAGGTACTGTGTCAAAGGCTTTATGACAGTCCAAGAAAATGCAGTCTGCCCACCCTTATCTTTCCTGCCTAATTTGTGTTGCTTGGTCATAGAATTCTATTAGGCCTGTGAGGCAAGATTTACCATCTCTGAACCCATGCTGGTGGTGTGTTACAAAGCTGTTTCCCTCCACACGCTCTACGAGCCCTTTCTTCACTATCTTCTCCGTCATCTTGCATATGGTATACAAGTTAGGGAAACTGGCCTGTAGTTCAGTGCCTCTTGCCTGTCACCCTTTTTGTAAATTGGAACTACATTAGCTGTCTTCCAGCTTTCCGGAAGGTACCCGACCACTGGAAGGTTTCCAGTGACACGATGGGGTATGGGTTGCACAAGAAACTATCGCGCAGAGGATGAGTATGGAGAGCAAAGTAAACAAAGATTCACACGATGAGAAAGGGTTGCACAATGTTCTATGACTCACAGGATTAGTATGAGGTGCACAATAAACTACAGGTCACAGGATAAGTATGGGTTGCACAATAATTTACAGGTCACAGGATGGGTATGGGGTGCACAAACAACTGGTAACAGGATGAGTATGGGTTCACGTAATGTAACTGTTCATCTAGCAGTAAGTAGGTACTCAGGAATTAGTCAGCTTGCTGTGGGGTTGCATCCTGGGCGGGGTCAGTAATTTGACCTTAAGGATGACCTTGATAAAAGTCTATCGTGTATGAATATACTGTGGCTTCCAGTTCCCCAAAAAAATGAATTATTATAATTATAATATTATGGTTTATAATTAAGTTCTTAAGAGTGATTATGCGTCATAATTAACATACGTCTCGGTTGGTGCCTGGTGACAGCTAATAACTGCAGATCTACCACAGGGAAACTTAACATTAGCATCATAGGAACTATGAGCATTGTGACATAAGTACTATGATATCCCGAGGACTGGTTGGTATGCAACCTGTCTTGTTGCATGGCATGGCTTCAATTCTCAAATAATTATAATCAGAACCTCAGAAGAAAAGTCTGAAAATGTTTGCGTAATGAGGGATCAGATCTTACATGCACACAGACAGTACACATGTCCTCACTCTTTAGATGCCTCAAACAAATGGCACTCATTTGCACACTTTAGAAATATTTTACTAACGTTTAACTATTATAAACTTTTATTTTTAAGCATTTAACGTAATGCATTTAAAGGTGACAAAATTAAGAAAAAATAAAATTTGATGGAAATTACTTTGACACCTTCCCGTTACTGCACCCTCTTCCAGCATCTTGATCTTTTGTCAAAAAATCTGGTTTTCGGAGGAAAAGCCAGTGGCAAGATTCAGTCCATTGCTTGAAGTGATCCATTATACAAGTGTCTGGATTTGGCAGGGTGAAATGTATAAAATGAATACTGTATTTGTAAGTGCATAAATGTAAATAAAAAAGTGCTTTAAATGTTTTTATTTCCTAATACAGTATTGGTTTTATTATACAATTAAACAAAATGCTCAGGCATCAGAGATTCTATTAGATCTATAATAGTTTGAATAAACAGTACAGTATTGCCAAATATACTGTTTGACAAACTTGCCTTGAAACACCAAATGCAGCACTTTTTTTTCCATTTTTTTTTCTGTGGGGGTTTACAGATGGCACGGACTACTGCTTAATATTGTGACTGCATATGCTGTAATTACTGAAGTGTTGTTACATCATAATAGCTATGCTCATGGTGTCCCATCTTCATAGTACTCTGTCATGTATTGCCTTGAACCGACTGGTTTTGGCATCCACCACTTAACTTGTTCCATCTGTCTAATGTGTAAAAATTTTTACAATCATTTCACGTTTTCTAAGTAATTTGTTGAATTATAACTACAAATTTAGTATCAAAATATTTTCAACTGAATTCTCTAAGATTATATATAAAAAAAAAAAACCAACAGTACAGTATTTGGAAGAGTACGTGTGACAACGATAAATATATGAATGTTTATGCCTTAAGTGAGGCCTTGTGGACGAGCAGAAGTGCTCTGGTTGATCCACTCACACTCTACAGTAGATATATATACAACACTGTCCACACAACAGCAATTTTCATACTTTTTCGAACGGGTTGATTCAAATAAAATAGCTCGGGAACTGAAAACCAAAAATTTTGTAATCAGATGACCGGCTTTAGTGTCACTGGCACATTTATTGTTCGGAGTATGGATGACGAGTTTTAGCATCAGAACACAAATGTTAACAAGACAATTTCCATGAAGTATATAAATCATTGTTATATCATATGATCACATTACATTAAGGCAATAAATTGTTTGCATCAGCATGTACATACCGAGTAATTTTAAAATTAAACAAATTCTAATATTCATTATCTTCAATTCTCAGACCATTTTTTATCAACAATGAATTTGAATGTTCAAATGCCCATTATAATTAACATACATAAAATATCTAGTACATAATAATGCAAGACTAGTATATACAGAATACAAACTACCTTCAGTACTGGTAAAGTGAAGTGTTTATGATGACCTCCGATTTGTATGTAAAACATGGCAAGAATGTACATAAACTCTCCACATAATACTGAAAATGAATATTTATACACAGTATAGTATATCCATTTGTATCTGTTTGAATGTATGCCCATATATATGAGCACATACATGATCACAAGCATGTATCAATATGTATGTAAACATTCAAATATGCATATATACGTAATTAATTATATTGTATACATACATATACAGATGAACACATGCATACATTGAGCTTCTATGAGGAACTAGACTGACCAGTCTGCTCATTAAAACTTATTTAATGAAAAATAATATACATAGCAATTTAGATTTGAATGAATTTCTACCGATGAAAATTCACCTGAATTCAGTAAATGATAATAGCAATACTAAGCAGACCAAGACTGTAAATGACCTTTTGTAGCCACTTTCTATTTAATCACAAATGTTTGATATGAAGATCACTACCCATCTATAGACAACAGTTTCTCCGTTAACTCGGAACGAGTGGTATCGTACACAAAAATCTTGCATGTGTAGCAATCGTTCTACAATACCTTACCTTATGGCAATTCTAAGGATCAACGTCCCTACAGCCCAGTCTCTGATCAGGCCTCCTAGTTGGTGGTTTAGTCAACTAGACCAGTTGGATGCAGCTGCTTGCAGCCTGATGTATGAATCACAGCCTGATTGAGCAGGTATTCTTTGTACGTGTTTATTAAGTTCTCTCTCTAATACCATGAGAGGTCAGCCAGTTATGCCCCTTATGTGTAGCATGAAAGTGTTGAGAAAATTGTGGCCCTTTGATGGTGATAGTTATTTCTCAGAACTATAATGCTCTTATTTCTTGTACTGCTCTGAACTTTCTAAATTTTCTGTGTTCACAAAAAATGGGAATTCCAGTGACACTAAATGTAGAAATATCTTCGGCAATTAAATGTGAGAGAGGGGCAAGTAGAAAATTTTTAAGGAGTACCAAAAGTATGCACCAAGGCATCCTCTCTACATCAGAGTATTGTGAACAAGTAATTATTAGAAGGCAAGAAGCCTGTGAAGACTACTCAGTACTGCCCGTGATGCAGGACTCTATTGTGAACAAAGTAGTATCTACTACATATTGTATAATGGGACCTTCATACCATCATGCATCAGTCAAATCTTCACTGCTAACCACAACCATATTAATTAATCAAGTTCATAACTATATATAAAAATAAAACTCAATGTCATCCCTCTTAAATTACTTTTGTCATGGGTATATGAAGGACTTTATGGTTTGAAGAAAACATTTGCTCTGTAATGCTCATATGTAAAAATGTTCAATATTTACCGAATTATTGCTGCCATATAATAATTGCTACCCTGCTTGGCTTTCTTTAATTCATGTTTGTGAAAATAGTAGTTAGTGCAGTATTTAACATTGTAATCAGAAACTGATTAAACTGCCTCATGCAAAATGTGTTAAGGCAGCTCCAGCACACTATTCATAACTTGTTACAATGTTTTAAAAGTTAATTATATTAAAGTAATTATCAAAAGTTACAATGGAGTAGAAATTATTAGTTATTACATATTAACAATTATGTTTAATCATATATTATGTACATATTTAATAAAACACACAAGTCCTATCCACAAATAAAACTGAGATTTTCATATTAATTAAAATTCCATTTTGTAAGAATTAAGAGACCTAATGAGAAGTTTGATATTTGCTCTGTCTAGGTCACTGGCTGCTTAGTGTTGACCTTTTGTACCCTATATCATTTTAATACTTGTACTATCATTTTTATATCAAATATACCTCTGTATGAAATACATTCTGCAACACCCTAATATTTTAGATATCTTACCTGCCGATGTGATTCACCATCACTCATCCCTCCCGCCACACACAACTGTGGCTCCACGTGCTCATGCCACCTCTACATGCACCTCACAAAACTTAAATAATAGCATATTTAATAACTATTAAAATAATATTTAAGTATTAAAAACAGTAGTATCAACTTATGACGAGAAGTACCCGAATAATCCGAGTTTCACACGTTTTAGTCTCCTCACTATTGCTATCACACATACGACTAGGACACCTAAAGATGATTAAACAGCTTAGAACCACTATACTATAATTTCCCTCTCTCTTTACAATTATGAGAATTCTCAAATCATGAACACCAGACTAAATATAAAACCACCTCAGATTGCATTACTGTACATTGATGGAATTTTCAATCTCCTTGTAACCATTTTGAGCTGTATAGTCATCTTGGCTTAGTACTTTCTCCCTTATAATTCCTGTTCCTGTAACCATTTTGAACATTTCTTGATATTAAGGTTGCCAGTTTGTGATATTTGAAAAAAAAAAAAAAAACTACATTGGTGAGGATTGCCACAGACTTTCCCCAACTTGCTGAAAAATGTAAATGGTTCAACAGCAATCATAATGACATCTGAGCTGGCCCAACATTCATCACAAAACCATTATGATACCTTTATACACACAACCTTTATTTCAAAGCAGAACAATGAGACACTCCAGAGTTTTAGGCTTTCTAATAGACTCGTGTTACAAAAAAATGTGGCTATGCATTTACATTCCTGTTTATAAAATTGTGTGCAATGTCACATAATAACTTAAAAGAACAACTAAACTTAATTAACCACAACACAGCTTTAATATAGCAATGTATTATGTTGCAGGTAAGAGCACAATATGAGCTTCATTTGTATACCTTACTTATTAAGTTACCTCAAATGAAAGTGCAGTTTTGTGCATTTTATTATGCAAAGTAAAATACGTGTATTACCATTTGTTGACAAACATTCATCATCGGTAATGTTCTTGCTGGTCTGGTTTTAACATTAATGACTGCAGGATATTCAAATCACTTGCAAAATAGTGCACAAAAAACATTCATTGAATAAAAATTAGTTTTCTAAATGCAAAAATACAGTGTTATTTAAAGATAATTTTCAATATATTGAAATTTTAATTAAATTTATGATAATCTTTAACTTTACTTGCAGCAATTCTAAAAAAAACATAAATGAACCAGTATAAAACACTGGATTCAGCTTATCAGATTGACTCTTTAAAACATTACAATCAAAGTAACACAAAAAAGTATATTTGAGGAGTTAGCTAATAATAACTTAAATTATTGTATCACTTTGATTTAACATATTTTTGCCACTCAATTTAAAGCAGAAATTTTGGTTACACGAAGCCTTTGACCCCAGTCACTGTAAACAAATGGTTCACTATACCACATTAGATTTTGCAGGCGATGAGTCACAATAACGTGGCTAAAGTACTGTATGTTGACCAGACCACACATTAGAAGGTGAAGGGACGACGACATTTCGGTCCGTCCTGAACCAATCTCAAATCGACTTGAGAATGGTCCAGGACGGACCGAAACGACGTCGTCCCTTCACCTTCTAGTGTGTGGTCTAGTTAACATTAGATTTTCCTACAGGCAAATCTCACATAATTTATTTACATATCTTTAAAAAAAACTATAAACATAATTAAAATAAATAATCATGCACTGACAAACCGTACAATATCTTTAAATGCAACTGAACACAAAATACCATGTTCAAGAGTAATTAAAAATTAACTTTCAAGAATAGTTTCCCAAGTTAAGTGAAAGACAGCCAAAACACTTTCTACATTGGTATAAAATAGAACTCGTGTTGTACCACAGAAACTTGCCATTTTTTATTAATATCTCCTGAAGTATCAGGAAAAATGGCCAGTACTTTTCATCAAATTATTTTTTTATGAAGTAT
>WNGS01000337.1:4858978-4876224 GCA_020271785.1 Procambarus virginalis | reverse complement strand
ATAATATCCATGAGGTACGAGAGTGGTGAATCCATTTCAGGACTTCCACCATTAATTTGCAGCTCTGCGTTTTCCCTCTTGTGATGTTAGTAGAGTATTTATTTATAAAGTGTTCTTTATTCAGCGAAGCCTAATTAAAGTGGATGTGGGAGTGAGGAAGGGAGGGAGAGTGTGTGGAAGAGGGAGACCAGACAGCGTGAGTACCAAAGTACATCTCTGACTTCTACATTATTGTTTGGACAGGCACCAGCAAGGTAGTCATCTCGCCCGTTGCTCTGTGCAGATATCCGTACCCAACCGGTTATGTTACTGTACGGACGTGGGGGTGTACGACGTGGGGGTGTACGGACGGGTGTACGGACGTGGGGGTGTACGGACGGGTGTACGGACGGGTGTACGGACGTGGGGGTGCACGGACGGGTGTACGGACGTGGGGGTGTACGGACGGGTGTACGGACGTGGGGGTGTGGGCACACACGAGTATATACACTATATAGTGACATCCACCGCACGCGCTGACATCTTCCTGTCATTCTCCCCAAGCCACTCCCTCTCCTTCCTAACCCTCCTTGTCTTCTCCTCCCCCCCCCCTTTCTCTCACATGCCCCCAAGGTCCCCCCCCCCTTACTTTCCGCCAGGAGAGGTCGGCAGGGGTCAGGTTCCACCTCTGTCCTTTGTCCGTAGCGAGCTCTGTGACCTCTGACCCAAAGGTTGATTAGGGGAGGGGGTGGAGGATTCAAGAGAAAGTGGGAATAGGGGTATAGAAACAAGTTCCGCGTAAAAAGAAATATATAATATTATATACCACCTATTACCCCTCGTGGTTCATAGGCACAGACCATCGTGCCTATGAACCACGGTGGTCTGTGCCTATGAATAACCTGAATATGCCTGTGCCCATGAACATAGGGAAATTTTAATTTATAGATTTTAGTCTATAGTTTAAACACGTGTTCACATGTTGACTCATCGTAAGATGTGAACACGTGTCGAACTTGAGTAAGCCGCGTGAACATATTTGTTTACGTGCTGAGCAATCAGCTGGCTGGTAAAAATTGATCCACGTGGTCGCGTTTGTTTATATTGGTGACGATCAGCTGATAAAGTGTTTCTTTCCTTCAAGCACGAACTTTAAATACAAATTCAGTTACCAGACCTACAGAATCCAGGGGCCAGATTCACGAAGCAGTTACGCAAGTACTTACGAACTTGTACATCTTTCCTCAATCTTTGACGGCTTCGGTTACATTTGTTAAACAGTTTAAAAGCATGAAAACTTCCCAACCAACTGTTGTTATTGTTATAAACAGCCTCCTGGTGCTTCGGAGCTCATTAACTGTTTAATTATTGTAAACAAAGCCGCCAAAGATTAAGAAAAGATGTACAGGTTCGTAAGTGCTTGCATAACTGCTTCGTGAATCTGACCCCTGGTGACTACAATAGGATGGCAATTCCAGACGCACAAAGGATTCAGACTAATCCTGGAGTATGCAGCTCCAGCCTGGAGTCCATACCAGGTTAAACACAAGACAAAGTTAGATAAGATTCAGAGATATGCCACCAGACTAGTCCCAGAACTGAGAGATATGAGCTACAAGGAAAGACTATGGGAGCTAAACCTCACGTCTCTGGAAGACAGAAGAGTAAGGAGAGACATGATAACCACCTACAAAATTTTTAGGGGAATTAACAGGGTGGACAAAGACAAACTATTTAGCACTTGTAGAACACGAACAAGGGGACACAAGTGGAAACAAATGAGCCACATAAAATTAGAAAGAACTTTTTCAGTGTCAGAGTAGTTAGCAAATGGAATGCACTAGGAAGTGATGTGGTGGAGGCTGACTCCATACACAGTTTCAAATGTAGATATGATAGAGCCCAGTAGGCTCAGGAATCTGTACACCAGTTGATTGACAATTGAGAGGCGGACCAAAGAGCCAAAGCTCAACCCCCGCAAGCACAACTAGGCGAGTACAAACCTGGAAGACTAGAAACTTGGAAGACATGACGCTCCTCCGGCCACAGTCTGAAGACCCAATACTCTCACAACCTGGAAGGCACGAAGCTCATCTGAATAAAAAAAAAAAAGCTGGGAAATTCGGCGCTTCCTCCAGGTACTGGAAGACTGCGCCTCCTCCAGGTACTGGGTGGTGGAAGACTGCGCCTCCTCCAGGTACTGGGTGGTGGAAGACTGCGCCTCCTCCAGGTACTGGGTGGTGGAAGACTGCGCCTCCTCCAGGTACTGGGTGGTGGAAGACTGCGCCTCCTCCAGGTACTGGGTGGTGGAAGACTGCGCCTCCTCCAGGTACTGGGTGGTGGAAGACTGCGCCTTCTCCAGGTACTGGGTGGTGGAAGACTGCGCCTCCTCCAGGTACTGGGTGGTGGAAGACTGCGCCTTCTCCAGGTACTGGGTGGTGGAAGACTGCGCCTCCTCCAGGTACTGGGTGGTGGAAGACTGCGCCTTCTCCAGGTACTGGGTGGTGGAAGACTGCGCCTTCTCCAGGTACTGGATGGTGGAAGACTGCGCCTTCTCCAGGTACTGGGTGGTGGAAGACTGCGCCTCCTCCAGGTACTGGGTGGTGGAAGACTGCGCCTTCTCCAGGTACTGGGTGGTGGAAGACTGCGCCTCCTCCAGGTACAGATGTGGAGAAGGGCCTCCAGGTTCCAAGTGCCTGCAGGAGTATCGTGTGAGGTGCTGGGGGCGAGGATGTGGTCCAAGGGGCTTGGAGACGGGGCCACAATAGATTGTTTACAAGAACAAAGATGTCCCGAGACAGCTGGTGTACACAGGCGTATGAGCGCGGGTGGTAGTCTGTCTGTGGTATACAAAAAGATCGCATTCCAAAACTCTAATCTAGCAGAACGGAATCTAGTAAGGAAGAGTCGAATGTGAGCACCAAGAGAATGACAACTTGCATCAATTCGGCACGACAATCCCCCGCTTCATGAAGATGAACGATAATTCGTATAATTATCCAGTGCTCATAATACGAGATTATTTGCGGCGAAATTATAGATGGCGAAACCTTCTCCGAAATGGCACTGAAGTAGCTGTGTAATGTGATTAGATCCACTAGTACCGACGCTCATTTGTTTGATATCTGGATTTGCTTTCATCCCTTATACTGTACATCACCGGATGTTGACAAAAGCTAGCTATTTGAACTTCTGGAATTTTTTATTCATATTTATCTTCACTATCGATCAATAGTGGCAGTGAATGCGGGAATATATAGACAAACATTTTAACAGAATAGTTGGATATCATCAGAGCAATAGGGGAACTTTTGACAAGCCGGCGGCTTCATGTCCTCGTCAAAGCCAGTAGTGTGTTAGTGGCCCTCAGGTCAATTCAGGTATCCATTAGTGGTGACTGGTGTGACTACCGCCTGACCTGACTAGCGGCGGGTAATATGATAAAACACTTCCACCATCACTCTCCTTATCAACCTGTGTCACGCTCACCCCAGAGCCTTCCCTCACCCCCCCCCCTCACTCACCACCACTCTGACTCACCATCATCACCGCTCCCTGACTCACCCATCACCGCTCCCTGACTCACCATCACCGCTCCCTGACTCACCATCACCACCGCCCCTGACTCACACATCACCACCGCTCCCTGACTCACCTCATCACCGCTCCCTGACTCACCATCACCGCTCCCTGACTCACCCCACCGCTCCCTGACTCACCACCACCACCGCTCCCAGACTCACCATCATTACAGATTACTCATGATAAGTATCTGCAGGATGTACTAAATACAGTTACTTAGCAAGAAGCGTGTGAGGCCAAGGTAACGGGCCCATCCCTCCCTACCACCTCCCAGTTTACCCATCATCAACGTGTTCACCTCAAGTGTTCTTCACGCTACACATAACAAAGAACAGATACTGGCCCACAGAAGAACTAAGAAGACTCGCCTTCAAGAAAGGAAAATGCAAATTTGGAGTTAAATAATGCAGGAGCGGAAGTGTGGAGAATGCAGGCAACAATGTAACAGGTGGGAGGCGACGGACACAGGTGTGGAGAGGACAGCGCGAGACGCGTCCTTCCTCGTGGGGTGTCCCCCTGCACTGCTGGCCTTTGTCCCTGCCCTCGCCCTCCCCTGTCACCGTCATGGGCGTCCCTCACCCCTTCCCCTGGTCAGGATAATCCCCCACCCACCCCCCTCCCCTGGTCAGGATAATCCCCCACCTACCCCCCTCCCCTGGTCAGGATAATCCCCCACCCACCCCCTCCCTGGTCAGGATAATCCCCCACCCACCCCCCTCCCCTGGTCAGGATCAACCCCAACCTCCCCCGCCAGAAAAATAACGTGGACGAGGAACTTTCTTACATATTTCTTGGTCGCAAGATTCGTCAACTGGGTGAAGGGAAGTGACCGACGAGACCGCTCTGCTGCCCGCAAGTGTTGATGGGTGTCGTCTGGTGCGTGTCCCCCAGGCACGCACACAGCAGCAGGCATGTGGCGACCGTGACCCCGTGGGTACCTCAGTCTGGGTCACCCACAGAAGCTCACACATGGCGGCCATGACCGTTACCTGGAGCATTACGCCGGGCGGGAGATCATCGTACCGCCGCACCACCCGCCAAACCGGTTCCTGGCCACCAATGAATGAGAAAAGTGAAAACATCACTCACTTGTCGTACGCACCCTCTACGAAAGCATCGTTTCCGCCTTGCAAACGCCAGATTTAGAGCTATTTACCCGTGGATTTATTTTGGCGGTATGTGAGGTTGTTGTTAACTCGGAGGTGAGGTTGTGGAGGCGGAGGAGCGCACGGCGGCCTAGAATGCCAGCAATGGGAGCGGCTGTTACCGTGGTGGGGGTTGGGGGCGGTGTTGGTCTGACCCTCAGCCTCCGGCTCCAGCCTCCACCACTGACCAAGATCAACTATATGTGGAGGTCGCCAGGCACACATCTCCCCCTCCCCCCCTCATCCTCCACCAGACACGCCTCTCCCACCTCCCTCATCCTCCACCAGACACGCATCTCCCCCCCCCCCATCCTCCACCATACACTCATCTCGCACACTCATAATGTTTAGTGATATATAAGTTAAATCGGCTATCTAGGCTACATGTAGTCATCCCGTCATCAACTTCGCCACAACAACAGCATCATGACCTACCACAACAACAGCATCACACCACACACCACAGCTTCATCACTATGCCACAGGAAACAACCACACGAATATTGCAATACCAAGTTGCAATGTTCAATAATGAATATTGCAACTTGTTCGTATTTCCACTGCACCCTATATACATGACTAACTGCATGACCCATATTACGAACCATCTATAACCTTGGTTATTTATACTCGCGAAAGACGATCATTAACTCAACCATAACGAAGATATTCCAATTAATTTATCCAGAATAAATAATATGGAATATTTTAAACAAATCTGAAACTGTCGCTTATTTAAATCAAACTATTTTCTTTCTCTCTTATTTTCTCTTTTTTGGTCTGATGTTATCTGGCAGTCGTGGAAACACCTGTTCGGTGGCTCAGATAAGACACTCTTCCCCCCCCCTCCCCCCTCCCTGTCATTATCTGTGTGGGGATGTCAATCTCCCGTGCAAACTGTTTTTTTTTAAGGGATAATTGTGTAGTAGGTTCTGGTGGTAATACTCACTGTGATGGATATTTGAGGGTGTTGCCCACACGAAGATATACGGTAATCCAGATATTATGTTAATAATCCACACTAGCTACAGTACCCACACTAATCCACAGTCCCCCCAGGGTACTGTGCTTGCTCCAGTACTTTTTCTCATCCTCATATCGGACATAGACAAGAATACAACCTATAGCACTCTATCATCCTTTGCAGATGACACCAGGATCTTCATGAGAGTAGGCAACATAGAGGACACGGCAAACCTCCAATCAGATGTAGATCAGGTCTTTCTATGGGCTACAGAAAATAATATGGTGTTTAACGAAGATAAGTTCCAGCTCATGCGCTACGGAAAAAATGAAAATATAAAAACGGAAACCACGTACAAAACTCAGGCAAATCATAACATAGAACGAAAAGGCAATGTAAAGGATCTGGGTGTACTCATGTCTGAAGACCTTACCTTTCCAGAACACAATAAAGTAGCCGTCACAACTGCACGAAAAATGACAGGTTGGATAACAAGAACTTTTCACACTAGAGATGCTATACCGATGATGATACTTTTCAAAACGCTTGTGCTCTCTAGAGTGGAGTACTGCTGCACAATGACAGCCCCTTTCAAAGCTGGAGAAATTGCTGACCAGGAGAGCGTGCAGAGAGCCTTTACTGCTAGAATCCACTCAGTAAAACATCTAAACTACTGGGACCGACTAAGAGCCTAAATCTGTACTCCCTTGAGCGCAGGCGGGAGAGATACATAATAATTTACACGTGGAAAATATTAGAGGGGCTGGTCCCAAACCTGCACACAGAAATAACATCACATGAGACCAGAAGACATGGCAGGATGTGCAGAATACCCCCGTTGAAGAGCAGAGGTGCAACAGGTACTCTGAGAGAGAACTATCAACATCAGAGGCCCGAGACTGTTCAACACGCTTCCACTACACATAAGGGGCATAACTGGCCGACCCCTCACAGTGTTCAAGAGAGAACTGGATAAGCACCTCCAAAGGATACCTGATCAACCAGGCTGTGACTCATACGTCAGGCTGCGAGCAGCCGCGTCCAACAGCCTGGTTGATCAGTCCAGCAACCAGGAGGAGGTCTGGTCGACGACCGGGCCGCGGGGACGCTAAGCCCCGGAAGCACCTCAAGGTAGCTTCACTGTAATGGCTACCCTGCTGGCCTGGAGTCCCAGGTCAGTCTTGGTGTTCACTCCAGTGTTCAAGCTGGAGTCACGTTGGGCCCATGGGAAAAATCTGCGGTTTATGAAGCCATTAAATGTGTCGTTTTACAAATGTCCAGGAGAGACTTCACCAGATGTCTGCATTCATGATCTGAGAAACATGGGTACCAAAGAGCCTGGCTTTTGACAGATACAAACGACCGTAAGAGAGGTAATTGAGACAGCCTGCATTCCCGTGAGAAACAAGGGGATAACCGTTCATTGTTTCAACCAGCTTTGTGACGAACATGACCGTATATCAACAATCAAACTCTCAGACTTTATGAGAACTAAACAAGTGCCTTAATTTTTATGGCCTAAAGCCTGGACGGCTGCTGAGACAGAATAAAACACCTATAAAGCACAAGGCTGGAGATCTTGCACATGAGCAGGCGGACATAACAGCACGCGGGGGTGGTACTGGAGGAAGGGTATTACCAGTGCCAAGTAGGAGTGCAGTGAGTACATTAAGAGACCATTATGATGAAAGGGGTGTGGTATGTAGGCCGGAGGTAAGGATATGTAATTGGTGGTAGTGTGGAGAGGGTGGGAGGCAGTGGATGAGGGTGGTGGGGAGTGGGTGAAGGTGGTGGGCGTTGGTAAAAATGGATTGCAGAGATAAGGGCGTTTTGGGTTGAGGGCAGTGGGTGTGGGTGGAGGGCAATGGGGGTGGGTGGAGGGTGGCGGGCGTGGGTGGTGGTGTATGAGTAGCAAGAACTAGAGGTGGGTCAATAACCTGTGGGTGGTGGGCGGACCTGCCGGAAACAAGGAACACAAAGCCACCTCCCGCCTCACAAACACTATCCTCCACACCTGCCACACCATTTATCACTTATATAACGAAAATATAAATAAATCAATGCTTATTTAAATTACAGAATATAGATGAACGATAGTTTGTAAGCCCATTTCAGTATTATTTAACATTCGCGCAGTGTTTCCAATGAACCATACCACAGTCGGTAAGATTTGAAGTCAAATCATAGCTGACTAGTGCATTAGGCTGTGACCACATTGCATGTTCAATCAAACAACTTCAACTACCCACACTGCTCGACTGATAAGTCACTAACAATAAAATCAGTCAGTTCTAGGAGACAAAGTTAATACATCATTAGCGAAGATGCAAGATAAGGTTCCTGCGTGTATCAGTTGTCGGTCTAATGACTGGTTCCCAGCTTGCAAAAAGCATGATAATTACCCAGAACATTGATGTGACCTCTGGCAGCTGGTTGATGATGCAGGTTTACTGTACACTGCTGGTAATGGACGCTTCCCGTCCGTACAAGTCTCTGTTGCCTTGAACATCAATTCAAGGGAAAACTGCGTTGGACAGTTACAGGTCATTTCGTTCGTAAGACGGTTAACGAACCGTTTTGTTTTATTAAAACCATCTTAGCTTGGCCTGGTCTAGCGGCTGCTGAGGGCAGCCTAGCTTACCATAACCAATTCTAGTCCAAGCTAATGATATACCGTATACAGTTTCATCGCTTAGAAAACAAGTATGTGCAAAACGTCTGTTAACGATTTGACTCCACATAACAATATCCGCTAACATTGAGGGTAATTAATATTTCCGTTATGATAGTAATCTTGTGGACCGTTTTCCTCGGGCTAAACCGAGTGCTGTCTCATAAAATACCAGGATCCTGCATTTCTCCTCCTGACGATAATAACACATTGTCGACGATAATAGTTGATAGTGTCGCCGGTAGAGGCCGAGAGTAGGTCGTTGGGCGGGGTCCCGGGGTCAGCTTAAGGGGGCGGAAACATGCCGGCCGGCCACCTGTCGGAGGGCGACGACTCCCATCTTCGAGCCAAATGACCCGGGCGGGGATTGAATGTGTTTTGTTTTAGTTTAGTTCACTGCTCATAGGCTCGCCGTATCTGAACAGTCAGAATCCAGGACACCTCCACTAAGTCACCACCACAAGCTAATATATATATATATTCCCGGACGCAAATTTTGACACCTGAATCTAGGACATGTCCAGGATAATAGGAAGGTATGGCAACCGTCGTGTAGAGCCAGGGCGGGGGGTGTCCACACACAGGCTCAGGGTAAGAGACGGACCCAAGGCACCAGAACCCGGGCCAGAGAGAGGCAGACGAGTTAGCGGGACAGTCAAAATCCACTTTAGACAGAATAATGTAAATAGAGCGTGCGTCTGTATTTAAGGTATTTGTTTAATTTATTAATTTCGTACAAAATCCATTTCTTCCTTAAAAAATCCCTTGGCCATAATGTATAATACACATCTGTGATGCGTTAACTATAATGTCTTTTGTATATGCAACAATCTTTAAAATTGCAAATGCTTCATGTTTAGAAAGTACTGTTTGTGGAATAAACTTATTTTCTGCTTTGTGTTGCAAGAACAGTCAAAAGAATTCAAATTTGTTGCAACATGGTGTGACAACTGCTGCAATGTTGCCACACCCGCGGACACACCAGGGACCAGATTCACGAAAGCACTTACGCAAGCACTTACGAACGTGAACATCTTTCCTCAATCTATGACGGCTTTGGTGGCATTTATTAAACAGTTTACAAGCATGAAAACTTCCCACTCAACTGTTGTTATTGTTATAAACAGTCTCCTGATGTTTCGGAGCTCATTAACTATTTAATAACTGGAAACAAAGCCGCCAAAGATTAAGAAAAGATGTACAGGTTCGTAAGTTTTTGCGTAAGTGCTTTCGAGAATCTGGCCCCAGGTGCTTAAGGTTGTTCTATCACCTGATACGTTGCATTTTTGTGGAGTCGACCCAATCCGTTCAATATGCTTGAGGTTTTAGTAAAAAAATAAAGCTGCGTAATATTGACGTTTTCTATACATCGGCCTTGAGAGGTTAAGTGGGTTGTTGGGATCATACGTTTCTGATTGGTCAAAAATGTTTATTTTTCACGAAGTAGGAAATTTGGTTAAGTTTGGGCCGGGCTGACCAAGTTATGGCGCGAACGTCGGGTAGACATTCATTCAAATTAAAATTTTTATTCAGGTAAAAGTATATACAAGATGATGAGTTACGAAAATAATGTTGGATTTATAGGTAAGAGAGTAAATGCAATACCTAAAGCCACTAATACGCATAGCGTTTCAGGCAAGCCTCATGCATCACGACCCTCTCGTAAACTCAAATATTCACAATATATTTGACAGTACGGTTTAATACAAATTGAAAATATGTACAATTCCTGACTGCTAGGAATAGTACATAATTACACTTGTGCTGTTACATTTACCTCCCCATATTCGGAGGATGGGCTGGACCTCTCACACCATCACAACTCTTACATTATTTCCCTCATTTAAACTTGTGGTGAGGTGACTTGCGTCAGCCTAGATCCTTTGTTGCAGAGAGGGTAGAAGGGGAAGTGTTGGAGAGAGGGTAGAAGGGTGTGTGTTGGAGAGGGTAGAGAGGAAGAGGATTATTGTTTGCTTCTGGCGATATGTTTACTGGCACGTGGAGAATGGGGTCACTGTTGGTTCTGGATTGTTGCTCATTGCGCTCTAATGCTCCCCATCATCGTGGTCTAATACTGCCCTTCATCGTGGTTGTGATGGGCTGGTGAGGTCAAGCGATGAGTTACAGCTGTGTACATTTATGCGTGCGCACACATACACATACATACATACAACACACACACACACACACACACACACACACACACACACACACACACACACACACACACAACATATCTTGAGGTTATCTTCAGATGATTTCGGGGACTTTAGCTTAGCGTCCCCGAGCCCGGTCCTCGACCGGGCCTCATTTTTGTTACACACCCCCAGGAAACAGTCCGTAGCAGGTGTCTAACTCTCACGTACCTATTTACTGCTAGGTGAACATGGGCATCAGGGTGAAATAGACTTTTGCCCATTTGTTTCCGTCTCCACCGGGCAGTACATGATTGCCATATGATGTTCTTATGATTGCCATCACAGAGCAAGCAACGACGGGTTGTTGCTTTGCATATGGACCTACGAACCCGGAACCTCAGGACTACGAATCCGCAGCGCTGTCCACTCAGCTGTCAGGCCCCAAGGATAAATATAATATTAACTTAAAAGCCAAAGCATCATTGTGCACAGTCTTACCCTTCAACCAGATAAACGCACAACCTCATCAATCACCTGCGTCTTCACTTATGAGGCTAGTGACAGGTATTTTACTTAACAATATGATGAAGAAACTCCTTAAATCCTGAAGTGTATTGAACACGACAGATTCTCAATACGTCAGCAATAGTATAATAAACCAGAAGGTAATGAGCCCATAATACCATGGGCAATATAGACCAAGGCTCCATTGGTCACTGCTCTTCAAACTCCAAACCAAATGACAAGAATTACCTGTATCAAGAAGTAATAAGCGCTGGTCATTATATAATAATGAAATAATATATAAATGGTACCCGAAACGCTATGCGTACTAGTGGCTTTATGTATTGTATGTTCTAGCTCTATCTATAATNAATAAATACTTTGCAGCTTTGTTATATATATATATAAGAGAACAATTACTCTGCAGAAATTACCTAAAAATCGTAAAAGTTAAAAGATTTATGAAAAAAAGTATCAATTAAATTGCCCACATGAAAAGCCCAAATAAAAGATGTAAAAGTAAAGAACAGAATATATATACTAATTATAGTATAAAATAAGACAAAAAAAGCCTAACGACATACTTAAAGAATTAGTAAGTGAGTCTGGTGTTAAATGAACAAATCCACAAGGGCCGTGACGAGGATTCGAACCTACGTCAGAGGTAATGAAGTAATGAATGAAATTGAAATTGAAATAAGTTTATTGAGGTAAAATACACACAAAGGGATGAGGTAGCTCAAAGGTAATGAATGAAGTCTGGTGTTATTTTGATGACGTGAACAACGCCAAAATGTTGACATGTGGTCGAGGAGGACTGGACGTCAGAGGAGTAGAGTCTGTGAGAGGGAGCGGACGGGTCGCGGCTCCTCGGGGGGAGTTTAGTCACAGGAGACCTCACCATGCATCAGAGCAAAGGTACCACTTGCCTGTGCGGTAAGAGGCACACAGGTGCCCGCAGGTATGGTGTTTAATAACGATGTTGTTGGTATGAAGGTGACTTAAGCCACATGTGCCGTAGTTAAGGTACCATGAGGTGCGACCGTTACAGTTTCCACATTTGAAAATGTAAACAACACCAGAGTCAAAGGGAAGTTGCCAGTATTGTATGACTTAGTGTTAAAATGAAAGCTCATTTGTGCATAGGAATATCTCAATGTCACGATGCTCTTTTTTTTCAATACGTTAGCTAACAGAACCCAAATATTGAAATTTTATATAAAAATCTTTAGAGATTTAGTTGTGAATTTTACCCAAATATTAATTTGGTTCAAATTTCACCAGATCTACTGGTTTTATATGCTGATTTAGGGTAACGGGTAAAAAAATAAAAATTGAATATTTCAAAGTTTTACTTCATTGTTGCATAAGGAGCCAGTTGCCATCATATCCTACCTTGCTAGCCCGTTCCGCCTTACAGCAGTTACAGTGATAACCTTAACTAATGATCAGTCGGAGCCAGCGTACCCACTTTGGCAGACAACTGTGTCAAGTAATTCCCTTCGGGGATTCTTTGTCTCGTGAACGATTTTCCGGACAGTTTTTGTAATCTTGTGTAAGGCTACCAGCCGGGTGGTGGCCGGGGCGGGCCAGCCAGCCAGCCAGCCAGCCGGGTGGTGGCCGGGGCGGGCCAGCCAGCCAGCCAGCCAGCCAGCCGGGTGGTGGCCGGGGCGGGCCAGCCAGCCAGCCAGCCAGCCAGCCGGGTGGTGGCCGGGGCGGGCCAGCCAGCCAGCCAGCCAGCCGGGTGGTGGCCGGGGCGGGCCAGCCAGCCAGCCGGGTGGTGGCCGGGGCGGGCCAGCCAGCCAGCCAGCCAGCCGGGTGGTGGCCGGGGCGGGCCAGCCAGCCAGCCAGCCAGCCGGGTGGTGGCCGGGGCGGGCCAGCCAGCCAGCCAGCCAGCCAGCCGGGTGGTGGCCGGGGCGGGCCAGCCAGCCAGCCAGCCAGCCGGGTGGTGGCCGGGGCGGGCCAGCCAGCCAGCCAGCCAGCCAGCCGGGTGGTGGCCGGGGCGGGCCAGCCAGCCAGCCAGCCAGCCAGCCGGGTGGTGGCCGGGGCGGGCCAGCCAGCCAGCCAGCCAGCCAGCCGGGTGGTGGCCGGGGCGGGCCAGCCAGCCAGCCAGCCGGGTGGTGGCCGGGGCGGGCCAGCCAGCCAGCCAGGCAGCCAGCCGGGTGGTGGCCGGGGCGGGCCAGCCAGCCAGCCAGCCAGCCAGCCGGGTGGTGGCCGGGGCGGGCCAGCCAGCCAGCCAGCCGGGTGGTGGCCGGGGCGGGCCAGCCAGCCAGCCAGCCAGCCAGCCGGGTGGTGGCCGGGGCGGGCCAGCCAGCCAGCCAGCCAGCCAGCCGGGTGGTGGCCGGGGCGGGCCAGCCAGCCAGCCGGGTGGTGGCCGGGGCGGGCCAGCCAGCCAGCCGGGTGGTGGCCGGGGCGGGCCAGCCAGCCAGCCAGCCAGCCGGGTGGTGGCCGGGGCGGGCCAGCCAGCCAGCCAGCCAGCCGGGTGGTGGCCGGGGCGGGCCAGCCAGCCAGCCAGCCAGCCGGGTGGTGGCCGGGGCGGGCCAGCCAGCCAGCCAGCCAGCCGGGTGGTGGCCGGGGCGGGCCAGCCAGCCAGCCAGCCAGCCGGGTGGTGGCTGGGGCGGGCCAGCCAGCCAGCCAGCCAGGTGGCCGGGGCGGGTCAGCCAGCCAGCCAGCCAGCCAGCCAGCCAGCCAGCCAGCCGGGTGGTGGCCGGGGCGGGCCAGCCAGCCAGCCAGCCGGGCGGGTGGTGGCGGTCCGTCTTCTCACTAACAAAGCCAAGGTAGAGCAATGAACCACTCGGGAACTGCCCCAGCGTAACAAGCCTGGAGGCTCCCCAATGTTACTACCATCTCATCTCCAGGCCCATTACTCACACACTGCCGTAACAGCCAGGTTGATCCATCTCCAGCTTAAAACCGGCCGCTCGTCTATACGTGTCCAAATTTTAGGTAAACCTACGAGCAAAGATGTCAATACACGCAAGCTGGAGGACTCAGCCATTGTGAGAAGACATAGAACTCTCTAGAAGTCTCTAGAATTAGAAGACTCAAAATCTAGAAGACATAAGCAGACACAGACACGCAGACAGGCAGGACGCAGACTACATGGGGTAGTGTTTCCCCAAATGCGGCACAGCCTAGAACTAGGCTGTGCCGCAGCCAGCCGGGTGGTGGCCGGAATAAAACTGGGATCGTGGGGAGGGGGGGGGGCTGGGTCTTGAGGGAGTAGGGAGGGGGCATTGACCCCAACAAGGTACAAGGAAAGGTAGGGAGGGGCATCGTTGCCCCCCACCCCCCCCCGCCCCTCACCTACTACAGGAAGTAATAAATGTTATCTACAAACTCATCTCCAGACCCTCAGCATCACACATATTCAACCCTCTCCTACAAGAACATCAGGGGCTCTGACTCGGGTTTTGCATTATATATAAATATATATAATTTTATTTATTATCATTATTATGATGAGAGAAGGTCGCGTGTGTAGCGTGCGACTATGGAAACGGACAGTGGTGTGCGGACCTGATCGATTCCCTGCGGACTCCTCACTGCATACACCATCATATTTTTAGACTTAACTCTTCACCTAAATTCTTAAAATTCTCTGACCATCACTTGGAAGAACCAGCAGCCTGTGCGCCGCTCCTGGACCTCTCGCCACTGGTATTCAAGAATCCTCTGTAGGGCTTCCCTGTCATCTCTCATGTGACAAGGAACTAGGTACTGATCGGATAACTTGACTTCTTGAGATGATTTCGGGGCTTGGCGTCCCCGCGGCCCGGTCCTCGGCCAGGCCTTCTTTTTATTACACACCCCCAGGAAGCAGCCCGTAGTAGCTGTCTAACTCCCAGGTACCTATATACTGCTAGGTGAACAAGGCATCAGGGTGAAAGAAACTGCCCATTTGTTTCCGCCTCCACCGGGGATCGAACCCGGAAACTTAGTACTACGAATCCGAAGCACTGTCCACTCGGCTGTCAGACCCTCCCCCCCCTGAATTTGCAATTATTATTATTTTTTAACTCTGGCCTTAAAGTCTGTTGGTAAGAGAATTTTTTTCACCTTTCTCATTATGTCAAATTCCAATGCGTATTTCTCCTGTCGAAAGGCAAATTAATTGTAAAGCAACCACCCCTTGCTTTACCTACTGTCCTCTCGTCTAGTCTTTTATATTATTAACGTGCTAAGTATTCGATCAGTGCAAAGTTAATGAATCAAAACGAATGCAGATGAAGCGTCCTTCAGACAGTTCTGGCCACCGTAGGAAAACACGGTGTTCCAGGACCAGTACAGGTGGTGGACGGTGTTCCAGGACCAGTACAGGTGGTGGACGGTGTTCCAGGACCAGTACAGGTGGTGGACGGTGTCCCAGGACCAGTACAGGTGGTGGACGGTGTCCCAGGACCAGTACAGGTGGTGGACGGTGTCCCAGGACCAGTACAGGTGGTGGACGGTGTCCCAGGACCAGTACAGGTGGTGGACGGTGTCCCAGGACCAGTACAGGTGGTGGACGGTGTCCCAGGACCAGTACAGGTGGTGGACGGTGTTCCGGGACCAGTACAGGTGGTGGACGGTGTTCCAGGACCAGTACAGGTGGTGGACGGTGTTCAGGACCACTACAGGTGGTGGACGGTGTTCCAGGACCAGTCCAGGTGGTGGACGGTGTTCCAGTCCAGGTGGTGGACGGTGCTCCAGGACACTACAGGTGGTGGACGGTGTTCCAGGACCACTACAGGTGGTGGACGGTGTTCCAGGACCAGTACAGGTGGTGGACGGTGTTCCAGGACCACTACAGGTGGTGGACGGTGTTCCAGGACCAGTACAGGTGGTGGACGGTGTTCCAGGACCAGTACAGGTGGTGGACGGTATCCAGGACCTACAGGTGGTGGACGGTGTTCCAGGACCACTACAGGTGGTGGACGGTGTTCCGTCAGTGGTGGACGGTGTTCCAGTCTAGGTGGTGGACGGTGTTCCAGTCCAGGTGGGACGGTGCTCCAGGACCAGTCCAGGTGGTGGACGGTGCTCCAGGACCAGTCCAGGTGGTGGACGGTGCTCCAGGACCAGTCCAGGTGGTGGACGGTGCTCCAGGACCAGTCCAGGTGGTGGACGGTGCTCCAGGACCAGTCCAGGTGGTGGACGGTGCTCCAGGACCAGTTCAGGTGGTGGACGGTGTTCCAGGACCAGTCCAGGTGGTGGACGGTGCTCCAGGACCAGTTCAGGTGGTGGACGGTGTTCCAGGACCAGTACAGGTGGTGGACGGTGTTCTAGGACCAGTCCAGGTGGTGGACGGTGTTCTAGGACCAGTCCAGGTGGTGGACGGTGTTCTAGGACCAGTCCAGGTGGTGGACGGGTTCTAGGACCAGTCCAGGTGGTGGACGGTGTTCTAGGACCAGTCCAGGTGGTGGACGGTGTCTAGGACCAGTCCAGGTGGTGGACGGTGTTCTAGGACCAGTCCAGTGGTGGACGGTGTCTAGGACCAGTCCAGGTGGTGGACGGTGTTCTAGGACCAGTCCAGGTGGTGGACGGTGTTCTAGGACCAGTCCAGGTGGTGGACGGTGTTCTAGGACCAGTCCAGGTGGTGGACGGTGTTCTAGGACCAGTCCAGGTGGGGACGGGTTCTAGGACCAGTCCAGGTGGTGGACGGTGTTCTAGGACCAGTCCAGGTGGTGGACGGTGTTCTAGGACCAGTCCAGGTGGTGGACGGTGTTCTAGGACCAGTCCAGGTGGTGGACGGTGTCTAGGACCAGTCCAGGTGGTGGACGGTGTTCTAGGACCAGTCAGGTGGTGGACGGTGTTCTAGGACCATCCAGGTGGTGGACGGTGTTCTAGGACCAGTCCAGGTGGTGGACGGTGTTCTAGGACCAGTCCAGGTGGTGGACGGTGTTCTAGGACCAGTCCAGGTGGTGGACGGTGTTCTAGGACCAGTCCAGGTGGTGGACGGTGTTCTAGGACCAGTCCAGGTGGTGGACGGTGTTCTAGGACCAGTCCAGGTGGTGGACGGTGTTCCAGGACCAGTCCAGGTGGTGGACGGTGTTCCAGGACCACTACAGGTGGTGGACGGTGCTTCATGACCATACCCAGACCACAACAGGTGGTGCTGTCCGGATAAAAGTACGGAAGTCAAAAAACAATGTGGTGGGCAGATGCGTCTCACGAAACAAGTCGGGGCACTGCAAGCGGCAGAACCATTCAATATGCAGGCGCCAGAGGCAGTGCAAGGTGAAGAAGGAAAGACAGCTTGGGAACTCGCTCCTTGCCTTACCTCC
>WNGS01000337.1:4820987-4824485 GCA_020271785.1 Procambarus virginalis | reverse complement strand
ATAACCTCAAGATAACCATTCCTATATATGTCTAGCCTATGCTTGAAACACTCGGTGATCGCGCGTCTATTATCTCAATCATGTTTTGCATAAATATACAACACTTCTGCCAAACCAGTATTTACCCAGGTTTTTAGGCATCTAAAACTTATTTACATTGTGGTCATTGTTCCATTGTTCCGTGACCCGTATTGTGGTGATATATCTACCACCTTATTTATGTCTGGCCTTGTTATATCTATTTATTCAATGATATATTCAGTTAAATCGCTACTTACTCTTTGCCTTTCTGTGGAAGTCATTATACTTCCTAAAATTATCTTTGTGTAAATAGGAGCTGCCTCGTATGGACCAATAGGAGCTGCCTCGTATGAGCCAATAGGAGCTGCCTCGTATGAGCCAATAGGAGCTGCCTCGTATGGACCAATAGGAGCTGCCTCGTATGGGCCAATAGGAGCTGCCTCGTATGAGCCAATAGGGCTGCCTCGTATGAGCCAATAGGAGCTGCCTCGTATGGACCAATAAGAGCTGCCTCGTATGGACCAATAGGAGCTGCCTCGTATGGGTCAATAGGAGCTGCCTCGTATGGGTCAATAGGAGCTGCCTCGTATGGACCAATAGGAGCTGCCTCGTATGGACCAATAGGAGCTGCCTCGTATGGGTCAATAGGAGCTGCCTCGTATGGGTCATAGGAGCTGCCTCGTATGGACCAATAGGAGCTGCCTCGTATGGACCAATAGGAGCTGCCTCGTATGGACCAATAGGAGCTGCCTCGTATGGACCAATAGGAGCTGCCTCGTATGGGTCAATAGGAGCTGCCTCGTATGGACCAATAGGAGCTGCCTCGTATGGGTCAATAGGAGCTGCCTCGTATGGGCCAATAGAGCTGCCTCGTATGGACCACGTGGTCACGTGGGGTGACGCCGACCAGCTGAGACTGGTTCAGCTGGTACACAAATAAAGGTTAGATGTACCACCACCACCACCAGCTGCCGCTATTGTCCCCCCCCCCCCTCCTTATCCTCTCCTTCCTCGCCCTGTTCCTCCTCCTCCTCCTCCTCCCTTCCCCGTTGGAAGAGTGTCCCAGCGTGGGTTCGAGCCCCGGCCCACCGTGGGCGGCCCATACACTTTATCACTCCCTTCCCCATTCTCCCAGCCCTCTTCCGGGCTGCCCCCCTTCACACATACTTTGATATCTCGCTTCTTTCACATCTACTTCTACTAAATCACCAAAAAGGATTGATCTTATCCATCTTAGTAAGGTCAGGATCAATCGCAATCTCTCACTCAATCACAATCGCAATCTCTCACTCAATCGCAATCGCAATCTCTCACTCAATCACAATCGTAATCTCTCACTCAATCGCAATCGCAATCTCTCACTCAATCACAATCGCAATCTCTCACTCAATCACAATCGCAATCTCTCACTCAATCACAATCGTAATCTCTCACTCAATCACAATCGCAGTCTCTCACTCAATCACAATCGCAGTCTCTCACTCAATCACAATCGCAGTCTCTCACTCAATCACAATCGCAATCTCTCACTCAATCACAATCGTAATCTCTCACTCAATCACAATCGCAGTCTCTCACTCAATCACAATCGCAATCTCTCACTCAATCACAATCGCAATCTCTCACTCAATCACAATCGCAATCTCTCACTCAATCACAATCGCAATCTCTCACTCAATCACAATCGTAATCTCTCACTCAATCACAATCGCAGTCTCTCACTCAATCACAATCGCAGTCTCTCACTCAATCACAATCGCAGTCTCTCACTCAATCACAATCGCAGTCTCTCACTCAATCGCAATCGCAATCTCTCACTCAATCACAATCGCAATCTCTCACTCAATCACAATCGTAATCTCTCACTCAATCAATCTCTCAACCTTTGTTTTCATGTATTCCTTTCGTGCAGTAGTGACATTGTGGTCACGCTTGGTGAAAGCCTTTACGAAATGAACAAATCGACAAGGGCCGTGACGAGGATTCGAACCTGCGTCCGGGAGCATCCCAGACACTGCCTTAAGCGACTGAGCTACGACAGGGTAAAAAAAAATGTTACGAAATGTTTGTATATCACATCTCCGTTCAGCTTGTCTTCCATGGCATCTAAGGTCATGGAGGTCCAGCAGATGTGAGAGGCGGGAGCGCCTTGTTGTGAACCAGTTTCGTCCAGGGTTCTGGTCGACGACCGGGCCGCGGGGATGCTAAGCCCCGGAAGAAGCACCTCAATGGTTGTGTGACGTTGTGAGTGTTACTCTGTAACACTCACAAGATTTATATAGTGTGATGTTAGAGATGTTAGTCTAAAGTATTATTTTTTTCCTCTGTTTTATTTCCTCATTTATGGATGTGGTGGAGGGAGTGTACTCTTGCTGTGATGTGGTGGAGGGTGTGTACTGCTGCTGTAATGTGGTGGAGGGTGTATACTCCTGCTGTGATGTGGTGGAGGGTGTATACTGCTGCTGTGATGTGGTGGAGGGTGTATACTGCTGCTGTGATGTGGTGGAGGGTGTGTACTGCTGCTGTGATGTGGTGGAGGGTGTATACTGCTGCTGTGATGTGGTGGAGGGTGTGTACTGCTGCTGTGATGTGGTGGAGGGTGTATACTCCTGCTGTGATGTGGTGGAGGGTGTATACTCCTGCTGTGATGTGGTGGAGGGTGTATACTCCTGCTGTGATGTGGTGGAGGGTGTATACTGCTTCTGTGGTGTGGTGGAGGGTGTGTACTGCTGCTGTGATGTGGTGGAGGGTGTATACTCCTGCTGTGATGTGGTGGAGGGTGTATACTCCTGCTGTGATGTGGTGGAGGGTGTATACTCCTGCTGTGGTGTGGTGGAGGGTGTATACTCCTGCTGTGGTGTGGTACAGAGTGTACTCCTGCTGTGATGTGGTACAGAGTGTACTCCTGCTGTGATGTGGTACAGAGTGTACTCCTGCTGTGATGTGGTACAGAGTGTACTCCTGCTGTGATGTGGTACAGAGTGTACTCCTGCTGTGATGTGGTACAGAGTGTACTCCTGCTGTGATGTGGTACAGAGTGTACTCCTGCTGTGATGTGGTACAGAGTGTACTCCTGCTGTGATGTGGTACAGAGTGTACTCCTGCTGTGATGTGGTACAGAGTGTACTCCTGCTGTGAGCCTCTTAAGATGGGAGGCTCCGCCGTACTCTGGCGGTCTCTTCCCCTCTTTATTGTGTTCCTTGTTTGTGCCACATCAAGTTGGATTAAGTCCCTTCTTTGTTGGCAGAATAATGCGAAGGGAGAGAGAGAGAGAGAGAGAGAGAGAGAGAGAGAGAGAGAGAGAGAGAGAGAGAGAGAGAGAGAGAGAGAGAGAGAGAGAGAGAGAGAGAGAGAGAGAGAGAGAGAGAGAGACGAGGCAGGGAAGATTTTGAACAGGAAGGGAGGGACAAGGAAGATTAGAACAGGGGAAGAAGGTCTTGAAAAGGTTGTAAGAATGAATGAATGTAGCGAAGGGTG
>WNGS01000337.1:4810987-4818487 GCA_020271785.1 Procambarus virginalis | reverse complement strand
CAGGTTCCAATAGATCACGCGTTTTATTAAATGTATTGAGGCAGTCAAAGTTGTGTCCACGTCCTGCGGGCCAGCAGCGGCGCCTCCGCTGCTGGGCCTCGCTGTTCACGCCTCGCTGTTCACGTCTCGCTGTTCACTAGTGAACAGTTAAACTGCGCCAGTATTTGGCCCTTGAGGGTCAAGGTAGTTTGCTGCGTTGTTTGTTATTCACTCTCGTTATTCTCGTCGTTTTTGGAGCATTAGTCATTCGTTGACGCCATAGCGGACCTTTACTGTGCTGACCAAACCACTCATTAGAAAGTGAAGCGACGACGACGTTTCGGTCCGTCCTGGTCCATTCTCCACGACGAAACGTCGTCGTCCCTTCACTTTCTTGTGTGTGGTTTGGTCAATATATTTCAGCCACGTTATTGTGACTCCTCGTCTGACCTTTACTGTGTTGTCTCTGTTGTTGTTGTTGTTATAGATTCAGCTACTCGAAACAAGCTCCAAGTAGCACGGGCTATGGTGAGCCCGTAACTTACCTGGCACAGGAGTGGGGCAAGAAGCACTGGCTATGGTGAGCCCGTAACTTACCTGGCACAGGAGCGGGGCAAGTAGCACGGGCTATGGTGAGCCCGTAACTTACCTGGCACAGGAGCGGGGCAAGTAGCACGGGCTATGGTGAGCCCGTAACTTACCTGGCACAGGAGCTGGGCAAGAAGCACGGGCTATGGTGAGCCCGTAGCTTACCTGGCACAGGAGCGGGGCAAGTAGCACGGCCTATGGTGAGCCCGTAACTTACCTGGCACAGGAGCGGGACGGGGGTTGTCTCTGTAGTTCCTGATGGGCTTTATTTCCCCCCATACCAGCAGCCCCATATATAACCTTCCCCTCCATTCCTCCCCCTTCCCTTATTTTGCAGTGTTCCGTCCTCTCCTATCTTCTCCCGCGCCTCTACTTGGCTTCCTTCCTAACACCCACTACGGGCTCACCATAGCCCGTGCTACTTCGAACTTTTTGTTCCCAGGTAGCGAATCTTTAACAACAACAACAATACTTGGCTTCCACTAACACAGCTGCCTCGGGGGTTCCAGTTGTTGAGCGTGGACATTGTGACTCAGGCTGTGCCTGCAGCAGTCAGTCAAGCCTGTGCTTGCAGCAGGCAAAGTCAAGCCTGTGCCCGCAGCAGTCAGTCAAGCCTGTGCTTGCAGCAGGCAAAGTCAAGCCTGTGCCCGCAGCAGTCAGTCAAGCCTGTGCTTGCAGCATGCTGAGTGCCAAGGGCTGTGACCCTGGCTGACACAAGACTCCCGGATATCAGTGACACAGACCACGAGTGCCTCCACTCTACTTGACATTGTCAAGTGCACTCTACCCCAGTCTTGTGCAGTTTGGGCTCCCCCCCCCCTATTGTCATAGCTCATACAGTATAGTTTATTTGCAGCGTATCATACAATGAAGTTGTATTTTGTCCTTGTATTTTGCACTAATATTCCTTGTTGATTATAGTGTGTAATGTTCATGGTTTGGGTGCTGTGTACCGTGTATCTACGGTGCAAGGGAGACCCCTGGTACCGTCTACAATGCAAGGGAGACCCCCTGGTACCGTCTACAATGCAAGGGAGACCCCCTGGTACCGTCTACGGTGCAAGGGAGACCCCCTGGTACCGTCTACGGTGCAAGGGAGACCCCCTGGTACCGTCTACGGTGCAAGGGAGACCCCCTGGTACCGTCTACGGTGCAAGGGAGACCCCCTGGTACCGTCTACGGTGCAAGGGAGACCCCCTGGTACCGTCTACGGTGCAAGGGAGACCCCCCTGGTACCGTCTACGGTGCAAGGGAGACCCCTGGTACCGTCTACGGTGCAAGGGAGACCCCTGGTACCGTCTACGGTGCAAGGGAGACCCCCTGGTACCGTCTACGGTGCAAGGGAGACCCCCTGGTACCGTCTACGGTGCAAGGGAGACCCCTGGAACCGTCTACGGTGCAAGGGAGACCCCTGGAACCGTCTACGGTGCAAGGGAGACCCCCTGGTACCGTCTACGGTGCAAGGGAGACCCCCTGGTACCGTTTACGGTGCAAGGGAGACCCCCTGGTACCGTTTACGGTGCAAGGGAGACCCCCTGGTACCGTTTACGGTGCAAGGGAGACCCCCTGGTACCGTGTATCGTGGTACACGTTGGAGGAGGACCGGTGGGCAGGACCTCGCGTTATGGGGCACTGTACTTGATGGCTGAGTCACTGTGCCAAGCTTCAGGGTCCTTACCCCAGGCACTCACGCACGCACCCGGACACACTCACTCGCACGCGTAGACACACTCTGGCACACGCCCGGACACACTCACTCGCGCACATGCACACACACACGCACCCCAGACACATACTCACACAAAGAGCCGAAGCTCAACCCCCGCAAGCACAACTAGGTGAGTGCACACACGCATTCAGACACGCACGCACTCAGAAGTGAAGCCCAGCCCCTGCTGCATGCACGCACAGCAATGCGTGCATGAATACTAATTACCTTGAGCATAAATATGCACGCATGCACACGCGCGTGCGCTGTCACACGCACGCTTACACGCACGCATGGTGGAGTTCCTCAGTTATATATACCGGGGGGGGGGGACCAATGGCGGTACCGGGTGCACCGGGGTACTAATGATGATACTGATACCCTACCTAGGGGTACCGGAGAGAGTACCGGTGAAGGGGGTACCGGGAAGTGTACCGGTGGAGGGGGTACCGGGAAGTGTACCGGTGAAGGGGGTACCGGGAAGTGTACCGGTGGAGGGGGTACCGGGAAGTGTACCGGTGGAGGGGGTACCGGGAAGTGTACCGGTGGAGGGGGGCAGAACAAGGCTGTTCAAGTGGGCAGTTTACATTCTGTCGTTGAATGGTTCTCGGAGCCAGGCCGCGACCCCTGGCGAATATCGTCAATACTAATGACGCGGTTCGGTATGCTGAGCGGTGGCTAGCAGCAATAGCTTGACTGATCAGGCAGTCGGCATGTGGCCTGCAAGAGTAGAATAATACTCCAAGTCGGTCACAGGTAAAGCACAGGTGTACATGTTCCTGGTTGGAGACCGGACTAGAGGACATTGATCCTCCGGACCGACCAAGTGTGGTATAGATTGAAATTTCATTTTTTCTATTCAATTCAAAGGCTCAGGGAGCCGGTCGGCCGAGCGGACAGCACGCTGGACTTGTGATCCTGTGGTCCTGGGTTCGATCCCAGGCGCCGGCGAGAAACATTGGGCAGAGTTTCTTTCACCCTATGCCCCTGTTACCTAGCAGTAAAATAGGTACCTGGGTGTTAGTCAGCTGTCACGGGCTGCTTCCTGGGGGTGGAGGCCTGGTCGAGGACCGAGCCGCGGGGACACTAAAAAGCCTCGAAATTATCTCAAGATAACCTCAGTTTAAACCAGGAGGCCTGGTCGACGACCGGGCCGCGGGGACGCTAAGCCCCGGAAGCACCTCAAGGTAACCTCAAGGTAAGGAGGTACAGTTTGTCTAGGTCCTTCTCACTTTGCTCAACCCTGGTGGCTACCACCACCACAACTACTACCACCATCATTAGCATTGCAATATGACTACCACACCTGTGAAGGGGGTACGATATGCACCCACTACTACCACACCTGTGAGGGTGCAAATATACCCCCCCTTCACACCTGTGAAAGGGGGGGTATAATATCCAACAACCACACTCTCAGTCACTGTAATCACAATCATTACCACCACCACCACCACAACTACAATCAGCTGTGGTTGAGTGCTCAGTAACTCACTACACAGTATGATCTTTAACAGATCTCTAACCCTCTGCGGGCCGCTCCAAGCAACAGCCTGGTGGACCAAACTCTCACAAGTCGAGCCTGGCCTCGGGCCGGGCTTGGGGAGTAGAAGAACTCCCAGAACCCCATCAACCAGGTATCAACCAACCAGGTATCAATCTCTCCGAGGAAGACAGAGGGAAATGTATATATGTTGGTTAGCATTATAAATACTAACAACTGCAGTAACTACCAATTCAACTACCACAGTACAATCACCACCAGCACCACAACCACCACAGTACACTCATCACCAGCATCACCACCACTACCAGTACACTCACCACCACCACCAGTACACTCACCACCACCACCAGTACACTCACCACCACCACCAGTACACTCACCACCACCACCAGTACACTCACCACCACCACCAGTACACTCACAACCACCACCAGTACACTCACCACCACCACCAGTACACTCACCACCACCACCAGTAGCCTGTGAAGGGATCTGAAGCCTAAATGAAGGACAACTTGAAGACTGGAGTATTGATGAGCCGGGAGGCCACTATGGCGGCCTGCAGGCACCCACATCCTCCTTAAGCCTCATAACATTATTGACATCATCACGGTGTATTGGCCAGCGTCACCACTTTGTGCTTATGGGGTCACCAAGACCCCCCCCCAGGACCCCCCCTCACCACGCACGTCAGGGCTGGTGGTGGGGGTCCCCTTGGTTCCTCCCTCAGAATGCCTGCACCCACAGTCTGGTCGACCGGACCAGACCACCTAGGGTGAGGCCATCTTCCCACCCCCCACTATGGCCCACAGGAGCTTAGGGGGGGCCTGATGGATCAGTGGACGGCGCTCGTGATTCGTAGTCCTGAGGTTCCTGGTTCGGTCCCCAGCGGAAACAAATGGGCAGTTTCTTTCACCCTGATGCCCCTGTTCACCTAGCAGTAACTAGGTACCTGGGAGTTAGACAGCTCCTACGGGCTGCTTCCTGGGGGGTGTAAGAAAATGGAGGCCTGGTCGAGGACCGGGCCACGGGGACGCTAAGCCCCGAAATCACCTATCCCGAAAGATATAGAACAAATCCACAGGGGCCGTGACGAGGATTCGAACCTACGTCCTAGAGCATCCCAGATGCTGCCTTAATCGGTTGAGGTTATCTACTCAAGATAACCTCAAGATGAGGTTATCTACTCAAGATAACCTCAAGAAGTAACTCCACAGTACCGGGAACGGAACTATCAGGGGGGAAGCGCCAAGCCATTACGACTATATAGCACTGGGAAGGGGTCAGGATAAGGATTTGGGATGGGGCGGGGAGGAAAGGAATGGTGCCCAACCACTTGGACGGTCGGGGATTGAACGCCGACCTGCATGAAGCGAGACCGTCGCTCTACCGTCCACCCCAAGCGGTTGGCCACAGTACCGGGAGGACCCGGTATAGCTGGTCATCGATCACACGTGTACCTAGTTGGTCCACGCGGAACACCCAGTACAGGGGGTTATCTTGAGGTTATCTTGAGATGATTTCGGGGCTTTTCAGTGTCCCCGCGGCCCGGTCCTCGACCAGGCCTCGAACAGAACAGAATGACTAAACTGTCCCGTGATGGGTAAGTCACGCCCTAACTGGCAGACGTGTAGCGAGGCAGCTCCTGTATACTAACGACCTGCTACACTCTAAACCTGTTTTATTCGGTCCACTGTAACAGCCGCTGTACCATGATAGGTACAGCGGTCCACCTTAAGGGGTCAGCGTCCCCGCGGCTGGTCACTAGGTAGGCCTCCTGGCAGACTGATTAACTAAAATGATGGAGGCTGCAGTGTGTGGACCTACAGCCCAGTTGATCAGTTAATGCCCTTTATATTTAGAGAGTCCTGAAAGTCATTGGGGGACGTTAGTGTTTATTGAATTCTCTCTCAGTGTAATGATTACTTCTCTACGTTTCAATGGAATATTTTAGACACTACTATTTCAATCAGGTGTCCAATAGCCTGGTTGACCAGTCCAGCAACGAGGAATCCTGGGCAGCGACCGGGCCGCAGGGCCGCTAAGCCCCGAAACCAACATAAGGTCTTTGTCTCGCAAGGAATAATTTGAATGCAGATTCGGAATCTGTGGTCTCTCTCTCTCGCCCGCATTCCACAGAGTATAATTTGAATGATTTTATGCGTTGCCAATAATTTAGGTGTTTTACTAAGTGGTCTTCCCGTAATATTTATTCTCTGCACGTTCTCCAGGTCAGCAACTTCTCCAGCTTTAAATGGAGCAGTTAGTGTGCAACAATGTTCGACCCTTGTGGAGTGCCATATAAATATCATCTTGGGTCTGGTGGAATCTGTCGGTGAAAGGTTATTCATACATCCATGCACTCAAAGGTTATTCATACATCCATGCACTCAAAGGTTATTCATACATCCATGCACTCAAAGGTTATTCATACATCCATGCACTCAAAGGTTATTCATACATCCATGCACTCAAAGGTTATTCATACATCCATGCACTCAAAGGTTATTCATACATCCATGCACTCAAAGGTTATTCATACATCCATGCACTCAAGGTTATTTTCTGGCAAGTGTGACTTTATGGTGTTAATTGTATGTATTCCGTCATGAATACTGTCAGGTCCTGTGATTACTGTCAGGTCCTGTGATTACTGTCAGGTCCTGTGATTACTGTCAGGTCCTGTGATTACTGTCAGGTCCTGTGATTACTGTCAGGTCCTGTGATTACTGTCAGGTCCTGTGATCACTGTCAGGTCCTGTGATTACTGTCAGGTCCTGTGATTACTGTCGGGTCCTGTGATTACTGTCAGGTCCTGTGATTACTGTCAGGTCCTGTGATTACTGTCAGGTCCTGTGATTACTGTCAGGTCCTGTGATCACTGTCAGGTCCTGTGATTACTGTCAGGTCCTGTGATTACTGTCAGGTCCCAAGACTACTCCCAGGTCCCATGACTACTCCCAGGTCCCATGACTACTGTCTTCATTGGACATCTCTATTGCTTTGTCTTGAGATGATTTCGGGGCTTAGTGTTCCCGCGGCCCGGTCCTCGACCAGGCCTCCTTTTTTGTGACACACCGCCAGGAAGCAGCCCGTAGCAGCTGTCTAACTCCCAGGTACCTATTTACTGCTAGGTGAACAGGCTCATCAGGGTGAAAGAAACTGCCCATTTGTTTCCGCCTCCGCCGGGGATCGATGATCAAGGTGTCACCGAGCGCTGAGCAGTGACACCGTGATCATATTTGTCGAAATCTTTCACTAAATTTTTTTTCTAAATCTAAAATCACTAAATCTAAATTTCATTGGCATTTAGCGTATCTTCTATAGCATCTAAGATATTGTGGTCTAGCAGTTGTGAGAGGCAGGAGCGCTTGTTCTGAACTCATGGAAACTACTGGAGGGCAAAGTCCCAAATTTGCACAGTAAAATAACAGCATACTGGAGCAAACGATATGGCAGGAAGTGCAAAATGAGGGCCACGGGTCCACGGTTGTTCAATACCATCCCAACAAGTCCTAAGAAATATTGTCGAAAGAAAAGCGAAAGTCTTCAAGCGAAAAGCTGTACAGTTTTCTACAAGAAATGCCGGACCAAGGGGGGGAGGGGGGTGTAGCGGATATGTGGGCCTGCGGGCCGCTCCAAGCAACAGCCTGCTGGACCAAGCTCCTACAAATGAAGCCTGGCCTCAGACCGGGCTTGGGGGAGTAGAATTCCCAGA
>WNGS01000337.1:4773485-4792815 GCA_020271785.1 Procambarus virginalis | reverse complement strand
ACTTGTAGTAAAGAGTTGTAAATTTATGTAAATTAGAATTTTTATTTAGTATTAGAATTTCTTAAAATTCTTGTTTATGCTTCTTGTGTAGACTGGAGTAAACTGCTGATGGTTTATATGTAATTATCCAATAACTTGCGTAAACTGGTATACTCAAGCCTTTGGCTTGTGTGCAACGATAGTTTACTTCATGTCCAAGATCGTCCACCTCAAGTTTTTAAAACTTTGAAACCTTAACCTAACTTGGTTCAACCTCACCGGGTCCAGCCTAACCCGATCTAACCCAACGTAACACTAACGAGCAATTCGTGTAAATTCGTTTTAAACATTCGTAATACGACATTGTTATTAGCAAACATGTTCTGCTTCTCGGAAGCTGCTTCAACCCAGGTAAACCCAGGTAAACCCAGGTAAACCCAGGTAAACATGTGTGGAGAACTACAGATTGGTGTAAACTGCAGTTAAACTCAACTGTAAATTGCTGTAAGTGTATTTTTGTAAATTTTTGTAAATCTCCTTCGAGTAGTCCATCAACTAAGCATGGTAGGCCTGTAAACTAAGAATGGTAGGCCTGTAAACTAAGAATGGTAGGCCTGTAAACTAAGCATGGTCGGCCTGTAAACTAAGAATGGTAGGCCTGTAAACTAAGCATGGTAGGCCTGTAAACTATGACACACATGCAAAGTTCTGTGTCATTATAGTGCGAATTTTTTCTTAGCTGAACGTAAGTGTGTTAAAGCTACTGTTTGTATTGTTTTTAATTGTTCGTAAGCCCGTGTAAACTGCATTGTTCGTAAACCCGTGTAAACTGCATTGTTCGTAAACCCGTGTTAACTGAATTGTTCGTAAACCCGTGTTAACTGCATTGTTCGTAAACCCGTGTTAACTGCATTGTTCGTAAACCCGTGTAAACTGCATTGTTCGTAAACCCGTGTAAACTGCATTGTTCGTAAACCCGTGTAAATTGCATTGTTCGTAAACCCGTGTAAACTGTATTGTTCGTAAACCCATGTAACTGCATTGTTCGTAAACCCTTGCAAACTGCATTGTTCGTAAACCCGTGTAACTGCACTGTTCGTAAACCCGTGTCAACTGCATTGTTCGTAACCCGTGTAACTGCATTGTTCGTAAACCCGTGTAAACTGTATTGTTCGTAAACCCATGTAAACTGCATTGTTCGTAAACCCTTGCAAACTGCATTGTTCGTAAACCCGTGTAACTGCACTGTTCGTAAACCCGTGTCAACTGCATTGTTCGTAAACCCGTGTAAATTGCATTGTTCGTAAACCCTTGCAAACTGCATTGTTCTAAACCCGTGTAAACTGCATTGTTCGTAAACCCGTGTAACTGTATTGTTCGTAAACCCATGTAACTGCATTGTTCGTAAACCCTTGCAAACTGCATTGTTCGTAAACCCGTGTCGACTGCATTGTTCGTAAACCCGTGTAACAGCATTGTTCGTAAACCCGTGTAAACTGTATTGTTCGTAAACCCATGTAAACTGCATTGTTCGTAAACCCGTGTTAACTGCATTGTTCATAAACCCGTGTAAACTACATTGTTCGTAAACCCTTGTAAACTGCATTGCAAATGTCGACTTATCCATATTTAAGACTCGTTGCTTCTTGAGTGACGCCTGCCTTGGCTCCTTGAGTTCCGTGGATCAGCATCCCTGCGGCCCGGTCTCTTAACAGACCTCCTGGCTGGTTGGTTTGATCAACCAGGCTGTCAATCAGGGGTCCATCAGGGGAGGGGGGGCCTTTAAAACTGTTTATCAAACTCTTATCTTGAACTCTATCTTAGTGTGTTTGTTCGAAGTATTTCAAGCGGTCCTCAACAATTTAGATATCAATCGATTCATGTTATCTTCATTGAGTGATGCTATCTTGAGTCACACTCTCGTCTTGCACACACTGTTGCAGAGTTGCCCTGCCAGGTGGCAATCAGACATGCAACATTATATATATATATATATATATATATATATATATATATATATATATATATATATATATATATATATATAAGCTGCCATTACGACTATCCAGCATTTGGAAGGTATAGATCATTGCTTCCTAGGGAAATGGGAATCATCAGGATGGTTTGCCATTGATTTACCTTTCCCCACAAGGCGGGTTTACTCGGATAGCAGTCTGTCCAACCAGTGCTGCTCGTATGGGGCGGGTACAACCAGTCCATCCGGGCTGCTGCGCTCCCTATTCCTCTTGAGTAAGGATAGTCTGTCTCTTATCCCCTGAGACTATCCCCTGAGATAGTCTCTCTGTTATCCCCGGCCTTCTTGCCCCTTCTCTGAGAATGGTCTCTGGGTGGTTGCGCTGAGTTCTCAGAGTGAACTCTGTATACCTGTAAGGGAGAGTCCTGTATACAGTTGACGCAAGATACATGAAGCACGAGTCCTGTATACAGTTGACGCAAGATACAGGACGCATTAGTTCTGTATACAGTTGACGCAAGATACATGAAGCATTAGTTCTGTATACAGTTGACGCAAGATACATGAAGCACGAGTCCTGTATGCAGTTGACGCATGATACATGACGCATTAGTTCTGTATACAGTTGACGCAAGATACATGAAGCACGAGTCCTGTATACAGTTGACGCAAGATACATGACGCATTAGTTCTGTATACAGTTGACGCAAGATACATGAAGCACGAGTCCTGTATACAGTTGACGCAAGATACATGAAGCACGAGTCCTGTATACAGTTGATGCAAGATACATGAAGCAATAGTCCTGTATACAGTTGACGCATTTCAGGAGGAGACGCAATACGCATATATCCGTGCTTATATGATCTTATATAATCGTGGGAGATCGCTAGGGACAGACAGACAGACAGACAAACTGACATCAGATACATACACCAGCACAAGGGCAACATAACATAGAAAGAACAAATAACCCATACAAATGTTATCTTGGAAGGGACAGAACAGTGACACAGGTGGACGGTGAAGGGACAGAACACGGACACAGGTGGACGGTGAAGGGACAGAACAGTGACACACCTGGACAGTGAAGGGACAGAACAGGTGGACGGTGAAGGGACAGAACAGGGACACAGGTGGACGGTGAAGGGACAGAACAGGTGGACGGTGAAGGGACAGAACAAGGACACAGGTGGACAGTGAAGGGACAGAACAGGTGGACAGTGAAGGGACAGAACAGGGACACAGGTGGACGGTGAAGGGACAGAACAGGTGGACGGTGAAGGGACAGAACAGGGACACAGGTGGACAGTGAAGGAACAGAACAAGGACACAGGTGGACAGTGAAGGGACAGAACAAGGACACAGGTGGACAGTGAAGGGACAGAACAGGGACACAGGTGGACAGTGAAGGGACAGAACAGGGACACAGCTGGACGGTGAAGGGACAGAACAGGTGGACGGTGAAGGGACAGAACCTAGCTAAACGTGTATTCATCTGTAGGTTATCTTACGGTCATCTTGGAGATGATTTCGGGGCTTTAGTGTCCCCGCGGCCCGGTCCTCGACCAGGCCTCCACCCGCACAAAGCAGCCCGTGACAGCTGACTAACACCCAGGTACCTATTTTACTGCTAGGTAACAGGGGCATAGGGTGAAAGAAACTCTGCCCATTGTTTCTCTCCGGGGACCGGGATCGAACCCGGGACCACAAGATCACAAGTCCAGCGCGCTGTCCGCTGGGCCGACCGGCTCCCTCGGTGAGTGTGTCTGTGTGTACACAGGACTGTAGACAGGACTTTACACAGGACTGTAGACAGGACTTTACACAGGACTGTAGACAGGGCTTTACACAGGACTGTAGACAGGACTTTACACAGGACTGTACACAGGACTTTACACAGGACTGTACACAGGACTTTACACAGGACTGTACACGGGACCGCTGCCACTCCTGGCCATGGACCCCGCGATATTTTTTTGTGTGTGTGTGAGTAAAGAGGAAGGAGAGGCATAGGTGAAGGGAAGTATAGAAGTGGGAAGTACAGTGAGAGGTATGAAAGCAGGCGGGCTGTCCGCCTTGCTGACACGATGTGTGGGTGTTGGCAGCTAAGCTAAGCTGGCTCCCTCTTGTCAGGGAGCTGTGAGTGTGTGAGAGGTTCTTCACATGTGTTTCACGTCCGAGCAGAGGATCGAATTGTTGAAGATACTTTGAGAAGCAATGGAAAATTAATACAAATAAAACAGAAGTCTCTTTACTCCAAAAAAAAGAAGATAGTTGGCTAGTTGATACCCTTCTGGAGTCTCCCCCCCCCCCGCTCCCCCAACTGGCATTGGTCTTCCCTCCCTTTCTCCCTACCCCCCTCCTTCATCTCCCCCTCACACCACCCCTTCCACGAAATTTTTTTTTTTTAAAGGGAATCTGAAAACATATACACAAACATCTGAGTGTGTGTGTGTGTGAACGCTTTTGGGACACACACACACACACACACACACACACACACACACACACACACACACACACACACACACACACACACACACACACACACACACACAGTTTTAAATGTAGATATGATAGAGCCCAGTAGGCTTAGGAACCTGTACACCAGTTGATTTACAGTTGAGAGGCGGGACCAAAGAGCCAAAGCTCAACCCCCGCAAGCACAAATAGGTGAGTACACACACACACACACGCACACACACACACAGTGGGCGTGTGTGTGTGTGTAAATAGTAGGGGCATGACGGCTGAGGGGACAGCGGTCGAGATTCTTAGTCCTAGGGTCCGGGGGATCTATCTCTGGCGATGGCAGAAACAAATGGACCGGGTTTGTTTCACCCTGATGCCTCTGTTCGCCTAGCAGTAAATGGGTACCTGGGAGTTAGACAGCTGCTACGGGCTTCTTCCTCGGGGTGTGTGTGTATGTGTAGGAGTATGTATATGTAGTAAACACAATAGAGAAAAAATAGATTGGTTAGAAAGGCGGGGTCCAAGAGCTAATAGCTCGATTCTGCAGATACAAACAGTAAAAACACGCTGTGTGTCAGCAAGGCGGGCAGTCCGCCCGCTCTCATAACATGCCATATTTCCCATTATTCAGCCATATTGTTCCTCTCCTCCTCCTCCTCCTCCTCCTCCTTTCTCTCCTTCCCACCCCCTTCTTCTTCTCTCTCTCCCTCCCACATCTTCCACAAGTGCCAAGTAACAGGAGGAATTAACACCAATCACTGGCGCTTGAGGGACGACTCTCTTTGGAGAATTCCCAGACGCCGCTCAAGGGTACACTCATCCGCTTGCAAATGTTACTTGTTTTGTCCTTAAGTTGTAAGGAGGGGGGGAGGGAAGGGGGGGGAGGTGTAAGTGAGAGTGTAGGAGGATTGGGAAGTGTTTTGTTTTGCGTGTGTGTGCTCGTTTGTTGGGCTGTTAGATGGACTTGCACTGTCGTCAGTGTCTCACTGGTCTCACGTCCTGGTTCATGGACGGTTGCATGGATTTTGCTTAGGTATAACTCCTCTTCAGTTGTCTGTGGACCGGTTCGGAACCTCTTGAACTGTCTACAGCAATAAACATGATGTCTGTTGACCAGACCACACACTAGGAGGTGAAGGGACGACGACGTTTCGGTCCGTCCTGGACCATTCTCAAGTCAATTGTCAAGTCTCAAGTCGATAATCGACTTGAGAATGGTCCAGGACGGAGCGAAACGTCGTCGTCCCTTCACCTTCTAGTGTGTGGTCTGGTCAACATACTTCAGCCGCGTTATTGTGACTCATCGCCTGAACACATGACGTCTATTTCATTCGACTGTTCCTGTGAGTGAAAGACACTCCACGTTGTTATTCCAGTGAGTGAAATGCACTCCTTGGGGCGCAGATAAAGTCACAATGCATTTCCGCTGCCGTAGTTTTTTCATCTGTCTGTTTCGACCTGACCCGGTGATCTCTGCCCCAGCCTCCCCCCCTTCCACCCCCTCCCTTCCCTGTCTTCCTCACCCCTCCCTGTCTTCCTCCTCACCCCCCCCCCTGTCTTCCTCCAAGCACTAAGACCTGGGAGTGTTCACTGGGGTGAAGGTGACCACGGACCTCTCGTTCCAGTTCGTGTTAGGTGAAGGTTCGTGCCCCTCCCTCACTCCCTTCCCCGCACCCTATACCCTCTCCCCTTCCCTTCACACACACACACACACACACACACACACACACACACACACACACACACACACACACACACACACACACACGCAAAATCCTCAGGGGAATCGACCGGGTAAACAAGGATAAACTATTCAACACTGGTGGTACGCGAACAAGGGGACACAGGTGGAAACTGAATACCCACATGAGCCACAGAAACGTTAGAAGGAACTTTTTCAGTGTCAGAGTAGTTAACAGATGGAATGCATTAGGCAGTGATGTGGTGGAGGCTGACTCCATACACAGTTTCAAATGTAGATATGATAGAGCCCAATAGGCTCAGGAATCTGTACACCAGTTGATTGACAGTTGAGAGGCGGAACCAAAGAGCCAGAGCTCAACCCCCGCAAGCACAAATAGGTGAGTACACACACACACACACACACACACACACACACACACACACACACACACACACACCACACACACACACACACCGTGACAAAATCCGTGGAGGATTGACTGGGAACCAATCCTTAACTGCTTGTTCATGGACAGCCGGTAGGTAAGACTCGCCGCCAGCCATGGGGAGGAAAATCTCTTCTTCTGTGCGTAATAGGAGGAGAAAGAGAACAGCGTTGACGCTAAAAATAATTCTCTTTCTTCTCTCTAATTCTCTTCCTCTTCCACCTCTCCCTCGTACATGCGGTCACGCCCACCAGGATGGGTCCCTCCCACTCTCCTTCCATCCCACTGTATACATGGTTTCCACCCCCCCACCCCCCTCCCTGGCTGGACGCCCACATGAGGGGCGTCACGTGGGAACACTGCCCACAAGGACTCTATCCTGCTGTGTGTGTGTGTGTGTGTGTGTGTGTGTGTGTGTGTGTGTGTGTGTGTGTGTGTGTTGTGTGTGTGTGTGTGTGTGTACTCACCTAGTTGTACTCACCTAGCTGTGCTTGCGGGGGTTGAGCTCTGGCTCTTTGGTCCCGCCTCTCAACCGTCAATCAACGGTGTACAGGTTCTGAGCCTATGGGCTCTATCATATCTACACTTGAAACTGTGTATGGAGTCAGCCTCCACCACATTACTTCCTAATGCATTCCATTTGTCAACCACTCTGACACTAAAAAAGTTCTTTCTAATATCTCTGTGGCTCATTTGGGCACTCAGTTTCCACCTGTGTCCCCTAGTGCGTGTGCCCCTTGTGTTAAATAACCCGTCTTTATTCTACCCTTATCGGGGAGCCGGTCGGCCGAGCGGACAGCGCGCTGGACTTGTGATCCTGTGGTCCCGGGTTCGATCCCAGGCGCCGGCGAGAAACAATGGGCAGAGTTTCTTTTGCCCTATGCGCCTTTACTAGCAGTAAAATAGGTACTGGGCTTAGTCAGCTGTCACGGGCTTCGTCCTGGGGGTGGAGACCTGGTCGAGAACCGGGCCGCGGGGACACTAAAAGCCCCGAAATCATCTCAAGATAACTTTGGGCACTGTCGTTACTCTAGCGCCCCCCCCCCATCCCCCTCCCGATCATGCTGTATTCAAATTCTCTAGCTGATAGCCTAGAGTCGCTGGTTTCATGAATGAATTGGCCACGTGGTCCTTCTGACGTCACAGCCAGACGTCCGTTGATTGGCTCAATTGTGTAGCCAGTGACGTCACAGAAAGGCGGTCTTTGATTGGCTATAGGGAATCGCTTGACCAGTGACGTCAGTAAAAACGGCCGCTGATTGCCGTACGGTGTTTGGATAGCTAGTGACGTCACCACATAAGGTCGCCTAATTAGCCCTAGGATATTGAATGACCAATAACGTCGCCGCGGTAACCGCATAGAGAGGGGGGGGGTGAGGGGGGTACGGGACGGGTGAGGGGGGCGGGAAGCAAGCATCACTGATGCAGTCAGGAAGCCATCATGATGAGCGGTTGTGCACGCTTCATCCATGGTGATGATTCCCTCTTCCTCACTCTCCTTATTCATCCCATCTTTGATTGGGAGGGGGGAGGGTACTGTATTTTCCCAGATAAATGTATCCTGATGTATGCTGTTTGGGTTAGTATGGTGAGACACGCGACCATAACAGACGAGGGGATATGTTGATATCCTGTTATCCTGTTAAAGTTGCATAGTTGCTGGCACCCTCCCAGCAACCCCAGCAACCCTGAGGCCCGGGACTGCCGGGGACAGTAACCAGACGGACATTTTAATGTGTCTTGAATAACACTGGGGAGAGTGAGGCTGTTGTGTGTCGCCTCATGCATGGGGCGTGGCTTGGAGGCTTGGCCGGGGGTGTGGCTTGGAGGCTTGGCCCGGGTGTGTGGCTTGCAGGCTTGGCCGGGGGCGTGTCTTGCAGGCTTGGCCCGGGTGTGGGCTTGCAGGCTTGGCCCGGGGGTGTGGCTTGCAGGCTTGGCCCGGGGGTGTGGCTTGCAGGCTTGGCCCGGGGGCGTGGCTTGGAGGCTTGGCCCGGGGGCGTGGCTTGCAGGCTTGGCCCGGGGGTGTGGCTTGCAGGCTTGGCCCGGGGTGTGGCTTGCAGGCTTGGCCGGGGGTGTGGCTTGCAGGCTTGGCCCGGGGGCGTGGTTTGCAGGCTTGGCCCGGGGGTGTGGCTTGCAGGCTTGGCCCGGGGGTGTGGCTTGCAGGCTTGGCCCGGGGGTGTGGCTTGCAGGCTTGGCCCGGGGGCGTGGTTTGCAGGCTTGGCCCGGGGGTGTGGCTTGCAGGCTTGGCCGGGGGTGTGGCTTGCAGGCTTGGCCCGGGGGTGTGGCTTACAGGCTTGGCCGGGGGTGTGGCTTACAGGCTTGGCCCGGGGGTGGTGGCTGGAGGCTTGGCCGGGGGTGTGGCTTGCAGGCTTGGCCCGGGGGTGTGCCTTGCAGGCTTGGCCCGGGGTGTGGCTTGCAGGCTTGGCCCGGGGGTGTGGCTTGCAGGCTGGCCCGGGGGCGTGCAATACAGGGACAACGTGGCAAGGATGGAGCCTGTGGCGGGCAACTCCCAGTCATTATTGACAGTGTCTTCACGTGTTGACTCATGTTACTCTCTTACCCTCGCTCTCTCTCTCTCTCCTCTCTCTCTCTCTCTCTCTCTCTCTCTCTCTCTCTCTCTCTCTCTCTCTCTCTCTCTCTCTCTCTCTCTCTCCTCTCACTAAAAATCGTAAATAAAAGTTAAATCTGAACACTGTAGAAATACAAGTTAATGGGAGAGCTGGCTTGTAGTCGCGTGCACTGTTTAGGACTTAAGACCAAGAACAAGGCGCTAGTTATTCTTGGAAAGGTTGGTTAAAACACACTATGTAATACGCAGATTAACAGGTTAGATATTCTTAAAAAAAGAATGAGATTCTAATCAAATATGTCTACCAGTGGTGAGGAGGTATTGGAGATGGTCCTAAAGGAATGTGAGGAGAAGGTCAGCGGGCCACGGAAGATTATACTTAGTAAATATATCAAAACTGGTGTTGTTCTTACAGCCCGGAAGGTCCCTAATGTGGTTATAATATTATAAAAGAGACAGAACTCTTGCCTCTTACAATGAACCAATAAGCATGACAGCAGTCATGGGAAAAATCCTGGCATCAATAATGGATAATCAAACAAAAATACAGTTTGAAGAGTTGACTAGACCACACACTAGAAGGTGAAAGGACGACGACGTTTCGGTCCGTCCTGGACCATTCTCAAGTCGATTGTCTTGGTCGAGGACGGTCCTGAACGGACCGAAACGTCGTCGTCCCTTCACCTTCTAGTGTGTGGTCTGGTCAACTTACTTTAGCCACGTTATTGTGCCTCGTCGCCTGCATAGTTTGAAGATCTTCCTAACGCGGCGTTACGAGGGGCGGCTTCTCTCTCTCTCACCACTTAATGCTTATTCCAGCATATTATAGACAGGTGAGAGCGTAGGAAACATGTCCCGGTATACCTGCCTCTTGTCTTCGACACGATTCCGCATCAGAGGCAACCAGAGGAAGACCTAACCTGGCAGAAAGATTCACTACAAACGACAAGGAACTGTGCGAGGAACTCAATAAGAAATTCCAGGAGGTCTTCACCTCAGAGCAAGGAGAAGTCTCAGAGATAAGAAAGGGAGCATCAAACCATCAGAGGACGGTATCAGAGTAATATCAGGCATCAGAGGAATCACGTGCTGGAGGGCAGTAACGTCGCAGTGAATGATGGAAAGAACAGTTGAGCATCGTTACAGAATCTGTGGTGAGAGTGACGGACACCGCCTTGACCACTACCTGAGAGAATATGAACACCTGAGACACATTAGTAACATGTGTAGAATAATAAACCCCACATTGTTTGAGTTAGGAAAACACTACTTGTCAAATATAGACACTGTTCTTAAATGATTCCCCCATTTTGCACCCGCAAGATAACGTAAGCTTTTAAGGGTTTAAAACACACACCCCCAGGAAGCAGCCCGTAGCACCTGTCTAACTCCCAGGTACCTATTTACTACTAGGTAACAGGTGCATGAGGGTGAAGGAAAGTGCCCATTTGTTTTTCCTGCAGTGCCGGGGGAAGGAACCCCGCTCCCTAGATCCACGAGTGTAGAGCGCTGTCCACTCGACCACCACCCACACCTGTGTGTGTGAAAAAATAGTAGTTAGTAACAGTTGATTGACAGTTGAGAGGCGGGCCGAAAGAGCCAGAGCTCAACCTCCGCAAGGACAACTAGGTGAGTACACACACACGGACTACTTCACATGATATGGTAGATATGATAGAGCCCAGTAGGCTCAGGAATCTGTACACCTGTTGATTGACAGTTGAGAGGCGGGACCAAAGAGCCAAAGCTCAACCCCCGCAAGCACAATTAGGTGAGTACAGGCGGGACATCAAAAGGAGGATGAGTGTGGTAGCGGGAAGCTGCTCCACATGCAGCAAGACCCAGATAAAACTATCATTATACACACGGACCCAGAATATTATTCCTGTCAAAGGTACACACAGAAAATGCCTGTCATCTGAGAGCAAAGTTCCTACTTGTTGGGAACTTCGATCGCAGCTGAACAGATTGGGCAAACCCAAGTAGAGGAGTCATGGCCGGAAGAAACCATAATTCGATTCGAATGGTGGTTTCAGATACCAATCAGAAATCTGTCTGATTCGAGACAGGAACTTTCTAACTTGACAGGTTCAGAAGGAAAGTACAGAAATAGGGGAGAGCAACCTAGGTAAACCGGGCTGTAGTGTCCCGCGGGGACACTACAGCCCCGAAATCATCTCAAGATAACTATAGTGCAAAATGACCAAGTGGAGAGTGAAGCATTCTCATAGCTTCAGCCGCGTCTGTCAGTCAGGCACAAGTGTGACCAACAAGTGTCAGTCTAACAAGTGTCAGCCATTTTGGAATTTAAATTTTTAAATTTTGCCCCGAGGGGCGAGTTTATTGCCATTTCGGAATGGTGTCAAATGAAGCAGTTGAGGCTAATTCAGAACAATTCTAAATGTAAATAGTTCAAGGAAATTTGTTAAGGGAAAACCACAGCATTAAGGTACTTACTAATGGTTGACCTGGTGTGTACATGGTACACATGTGTACCTGGTACCATGTGTACATGGTGTACACGCGGTGTTGACCTGGTGTGTACATGGTACACATGTGCTTCTGGTACCATGTGTTTCTATCACCTCTGATATCCCTGTTAACCTAGCAGTAAATAGGTACCTGGGAGTCAGACAGCTGCTACGGGCTGCTTCCTGGGGGTTGAGACCTGGTCGAGGACCGGGCCCCGGGGACGCTAAGCCCCGAAATCATCTCGGATAACGTCAAGAGGGGACACTCGCCCAGCAGTTTACGGAAATAACGTACATAGTTTCAACAAGGAAATGTGATAAATTTGAGAGATAAGGAACGCCATTGTAAGCCTAAAATGTTGGGGAATCATTAGGCTGACATGTGTCCTACACACACTGCATATACAGCCGATAAGGCGGGGCTGAGGAGGTGGAGTTCGACCGTGTAAGGAGACTTAGGGGTGTATAGATACATAGGCAAGTCTGGCTACTTCACTGATGTCTGTGTGGTGATTACTGTGTCTCCTGCCCGGAACATTACTGCATATGGCGCACGCTACACACACACACACACACACTCACGCACATACACACACACACACACACACACACACACATGGATTTTGTCACCCAGAAGTGCCAGGAAGCTGCAGACAGGTTTATCCCTGTCCAAAAGGAGAAAAACGAAAAACAACAGAAAAACCCATGGTTCAACCAGGAATGCAGGGTAGCGAAGCAACTGAGTAAAAGAACATGGAGAAATTACAGAAATAACAGAACACCAGAGAGCAGGGGGAGATACCAGAGGGCCAGAAATGAGTACCTCAGAGTGAGGAGAGAAGCAGAGAGACAGTTTGAAAATGACATCGCGAGTAAAGCCAAGACCCAACCAAAGCTGCTCCACAGCCACATCAGGAGGAAAACAGCAGTGAAAGAACAAGTGATGAAGCTGCGAAAAGCGGAGAACAGATACACAGAGAATGACAAGGAGGTGTGTGAAGAACTCAACAAGAGATTCCAGGAGGTCTTCACAATAGAACAAGGAGAAGCCCCTGCACTAAATGAGGAGGTGGCAAACCAAGCAACCTTGGAGGAATTTGACCTCACCAGTGATGAGGTCAAAAGGTGTCTGCTGGAGCTGGATGTGACAAAGGCTGTTGGGCCTGACAGAATCTCACCATGGATACTAAAGGAAGGTGCAGAAGCACTAAGTGTGCCACTCTCTATGGTGTATAACAGGTCACTGGAAACAGGAGACTTACCAGAAAGTTGGAAGACAGCTAACGTGGTCCCAATATACAAGAAGGGTGACAGGCAAGAGGCACTGAATTACAGGCCAGTTTCCTAACTTGTATACCATGCAAGGTAATGGAGAAGATCGTGAGGAAAAGGCTCGTAGAGCATCTAGAGGGAAATAACTTTGTAACGCACCACCAACATGGGTTCAGGGATGGTAAATCGTGCCTCACAGGTTTAATAGAATTTTATGACCAAGCAACAAAAATTAGGCAGGAAAGAGAAGGGTGGGCCGACTGCATTTTCCTGGATTGCCAAAAAGCCTTTGACACAGTACCGCACAAAAGGCTGTTAAAAAAGTTGGAGCAACAGGCAGGAGTAAAAGGGAAGGTGCTCCAGTGGATAAGGGAGTACTTAAGCAACAGGAAACAGCGAGTAACGGTGAGGGGGGAGACATCAGAGTGGCGAGATGTCACCAGCGGAGTCCCACAGGGCTCAGTACTTGGACCCATCCTGTTTCTAATATATGTGAACGATCTTCCGGAGGGTATAGACTCATTCCTCTCAATGTTTGCTGATGATGCAAAAATTATGAGAAGAATCAAGACGGATGAAGATAGACAGAGACTACAGGATGACCTGGATAAACTGGAGGAATGGTCTAGAAAATGGCTGCTAAAGTTCAACTCGGGAAAGTGTAAGGTGATGAAATTAGGAGAAGGGAGCAGGAGGCTGAACACAAGGTATCATTTGGGAGGGGAAATCCTACAAGAGTCAAATAGAGAGAAAGATCTGGGGGTTGATATCACACCGAACCTGTCCCCAGAAGCCCACATCAAAAGAATATCATCAGCGGCATATGCTAGACTGGCCAACATAAGAACTGCCTTTAGAAATTTGTGTAAGGAATCTTTCAGAACCCTGTATACCACTTATGTAAGACCAATCCTGGAGTATGCAGCTCCAGCCTGGAGTCCATACCTAGTTAAACACAAGACAAAGTTAGAGAAGATTCAGCGGTATGCCACCAGGCTCGTCCCGGAACTGAGAGGATTGAGCTACGAGGAAAGGCTAAAGGAGCTGAACCTCACATCCCTGGAAAACAGAAGAGTAAGGGGAGACATGATAACCACCTACAAAATTCTCAGGGGAATTGACAGGGCGGACAAAGAGAAACTCTTCACCACGGGTGGGACACGAACAAGGGGACACAGGTGGAAATTAGTACCCAGATGAGCCACAGAGAANTGGAAGGGACTCCTGTTGAGATCCTGTGAAGGGACTCCTGTGGGGATATTCCCTCTTCCAACCCTCCCCCCCCCCGGCCTGACTCACTTTGCTTCTGCCTCTTCAGTGACACTGTTGACATTGTTTTGATGGATCAGCTGTGCTATTATCCTGCCTCTTCTTTCTCCCCCTCTCCCTCTCTCCTTCCCCTTCCCTCTCTCCTCTCCCCTCTCCTCCCTCCTTCCATTCCTCCTTTCTTATTTTTGTTCCTTCCCTCACCTTTATGATGGATTAAAAGTGAATGGTGTCTGGTCACAATGGCAACTTCCCTGGCTTGGTGGTGATTGGTTCATGTCTTAATCACTCGGTTTTCATAGGCTGATGTCTCACTCGCTCTGGGCCTTGATTGGCTGGTGACATATTCATTGTTGATGGCGAGATTGGCTGTAGTCATCAGGTAATAATATTTACAATTGCTTTTGATTGGCTGATGTCATATTCGCTATCACTGCTGCCTGTGATAGGAAATGTAGCAAGAAAACAAGCTAAGCAACCACCACCACCTGCACTACCGCCACTACCACCAACCACCACCACCACCACCTGCAGTACCGCCACTACCACCAACCACCACCACTACCACCACTACCACCAACCACCACCACCACCAACCACCACCAACCACCAACCACCACCACCACTCTGCGTCGTCCACAACCACTTGTCAGCCGACACGAAGCTGATAAAGTCTGTACCAACCTTAGACTTGAGTAAGCTACTGGACCAGCTTAACAAACTCCAATACTCCTCAAACAAATGATTACTTAGAAATGGTGTGATTGAAAAGGGAAAAAGGAAAGACTTGGAAACCACTACACCAACTACGGGAGTGAGAAAGGTTGAGAGCTGAGAGTGAGAGCCCCAACACTGACACCGGAGCCATACATAAACAGGATAACATCGGCGGCATAGGGAACGTGGGCAAATTTAAGAACATCGTTTAGAAACCTCAATTAGGACTTTTTTTCAAGGGAATCTACACATTTGTTAGACCAGGCCTGGAATACTCAGCACCGGCATGGATTCCACGCCCTGTGAAGCATAACATAGAAAAAGTATGGGTCTTTGCAACAAAGAGGATATGATCACGATATACAAGATACTGAGGGGAATAAATAAGGTGCCTCTCCACATTAAAAAAAAAGTCAGAGAGAGGACACAGGTTACCTTACCTACCTTGAGGTGCTTCCGGGGCTTAGTGTCCCCGCGGCCCGGTCCTCGACCAGGCCTCCATCCCCAGGAAGCAGCCCGTGACAGCTGACTAACACTCAGGTACCTGTTTTACTGCTAGGTAACAGGGGCATAGGGTGAAAGAATCTCTGCCCATTGTTTCTCTCCGGCGCTTGGGATCGAACCCAGGACCACAGGATCACAAGTCCAGCGTGCTGTCCGCTCGGCCGGCCGGCTCCCTCCCGGAAGGATCAGCACGTGGAATACACCGGAAGCAGAAGTTGTTGAAGCCACCTCCAGCCACAACTTTAAGGCCAGATGCGACTGAGAATTGAATGTTGTTGTTGTTAAAGATTCGCTACCTGTAACAAGAAGTTCCAAGTAGCACGGGCTATGGTGAGCCCGTAGTGGATGTTAAGAATTGGAGCGTCATTATAGTTACATTGTAACTCAACAGGTACAACAAGCATAGTAGGCAGGGTATGAATAACTAGGCCTCACTCACCAGGAGACCGGGCCGCGGGGACGCTACGCCCCGAAATCATCTCAAGATAGACACAACCTCACCACCGCCACCGAGGTTCACTGAGTGACCGAACAAGGCATCTGAGTGACCGAACAAGACGTCTGAGTGACCGAACAAGACGTCTTAGTGACCGAACAAGACATCTGAGTGACCGAACAAGACGTCTCAGTGACCGAACAAGCAGCCCGTCCTCCAAACAAAGATCCAAAAGTGATTCCATGCACCCGCCAAACCCCCTGTTTATGAATGAAAAGCGGTTTACACACGACTCACAACTGCTGACGTTCGAACATATCCGGAACAAGTGCTTCACTGACGAATTTTGTTCGAACCACAACGCTATAAATGCTTCACCCACGTACTACAAATACAAATAATCGCCAGCAGAACCTAAACACCTGACCTAACCTATCCTATGCCTATATATACACAATATGCCAATATATAATAATATTAATTTATACTTGAGAAAATTCCCGTTTTGAATGAACAGCATGTTAAAATTTATGAATGCGTCTGTGGGGTTGACCGCTGAATGTAATGGACTTGAGTCGAGGATGGGTTGGAACAAGACGTCTCAGTGACCGAACAAGACATGTGAGTGACCGAACAAGACATGTGAGTGACATTAAGACAGCCGCTACTCTCCATTAACCAGCTCCTCGGTGATGATAAGATCATCACATGTTTACTGGACTTGATGAGAGGCAGCATGAGTAAGACTCGAGTGAGTCGATACGAGTACCGGTGAGCACCAGTAATAGGCTCATTACGACCGCCTATAACGAGTGGATTCATGACTAACTTACCCATCTTTTATCCTGTTAATGGGACTCGTAAATGCATATTTTCACCCCAGCACTTACCACCATCACCACCACTACCTACCACCACAACCACCACCCCTCTCTATTGAAATCTAGTCTTGTACACGTCAATCAGTAACCTTTTCACCTATTTCGGCAAGGGGCCCACCGCGGGGTCCCCCCTTTTCATATCCCTCTCTCGTCCGCCACCAGTTGTGAGAAGGCCCCCCCCCCCCAAAAAAATGCATTTTCATTCTTGCAGAATGCTGGTCCTCTCAGATCAGATACACTATGCAGAACTACGAAAGGTCCGTGTAGGACTTAGTTGCATTGGTTAGGTATGGAGGCAGCTATTGTATGTTTGTTATGGTATAATGTATATTTCTATACAGTACTTTATACTGGTATATTTTGGTGAGGACAACTGGGTGGTGTGTGTGTGTGGATGAGGACGCGTGCGAAAATTATACACACAAAGGCGTTAAATAGACGTAAGCATTGGTACACAGGGGAGGCATTGGTACACAGGGGAGGCATTGGTACACAGGGGAGGCATTGGTACACAAGGGAGGCATTGGTACACAGGGGATGCTGAGGATGCTGCGTATCTCATCTTTCGCGGAGATATATGAAACACCATTTATGAAGAGCCGGGGCTCAAGAGCTCAGTCTCGCTCTCCGGGTATACTGGGAGCCGGTCGGCCGAGCGGACAGCACGCTATACTTGTGATCCTGTGGTCCTGGGTTCGATCCCAGGCGCCGGCGAGAAACAATGGGCAGAGTTTCTTTCACCCTATGCCCCTGTTACCTAGCAGTAAAATAGGTACCTGGGTGTTAGTCAGCTGTCACGGGCTGCTTCCTGGAGGTGGAGGCCTGGTCGAGGACCGGGCGCGGGGACACTAAAGCCCCGAAATCATCTCAAGATAACCTCAAGATAACCCTCCCTCACCCTCCCTCCCTCACCCTTCCTCACCTTGATCAAGGAAGCAGCACTAATATATTTAGCCAGTAGTAAAACAGAACACAGATTAAATTCAAATAATAGAACAGAAGCTATTCTAAACCATCCCAGGCTATTTTAAACCAATAGGACACAGGCTGTAAAACCAACAATGGAACATAGGACATTTAAAAGCAACAATAGAACACGGGCTATTTAAAAACAAAACAACACAGGCTATTTAACAAAATAACACAGGCTAACAAAATATAGAACCCAGGCTATTTAACAAACAATAGACTATAAGCCATATACAACAACAGTCAAGTTGATCCATAGCGCGACATTCCTGAAATATTGAACAATATGTAGTACACACTTGAGAGGATGCAAGGTACGATAATTACCCTGGGCGTTGGGACCCACTATGAACGACATGACTGATAATTACCGAACCACTGTCAGTAACGCTCCGGGACTGGCCTTACGTGTCACCTTGGAGTGGACTGAGTGACTGGTAACACCGCGGTATTATGCTGACTGCTCTGAAGACTGTAAACAGTGGCATAACGCTAGCATTAATGGACCCTCTCACACCTGACTGCAATGCTTAATTTAAATTTTGAATTTCGGCGGTCTGTTTGAAGCCGTTACTTTGAGGTTTCGCGGTCTCTTTGAGGCAGTTATTTTGAGATTTGGCGGACTCTTTGAAGCAGTTATTTTGAGTTTTCAAAATAGTCTTTTCGAGGCGGTTATTTTGAATTTTGGCGTCTCCTTGAAGCTTTTATTTGAGTTATCGCGGTCTTTTTTGGTGCTGTTATTTTGAGATTTGGCTGTTGTTATTTCTTTCTCACTCCATTGCTCTTTGTTATTGATATGGTTGAGTGGCGGGACCCAAGAGTCAAATCTCAACACCTTCAAGAACGTTGCTTACCAAGGCGTCACTCTTCCAGTCTGCACACTTCACTCACCCTGTCAGCTCTTAGCCTAAGAGTCCAGCTCCCTGGCCGACCTCTGGCGGGCCGGCGTCAGGGGCAGACTCTTGTGTCGTCACACCATGTTAACATCAGCCATAAGTCACAGCTCTTGTCACACTCATCAACCACACGCTAGTCACACTCACAGACACTACTACCACCATCAACCTATTGCTTAATTCTCCACCACACACACCGTGTACACTCCTCCACACACCGTGTACACTCCTCCACACACCGTTACACCACCACACCGTGTACACTCCACCACACACCGTGTACACTCCACCACACACATGTACACTCCTCCATACACCGTGTACACTCCACCACACACCGTGTACACTCCACCACACACCGTGTACACTCCACCACACACCGTGTACACTCCACCACAAACCGTGTACACTCCACCACAAACCGTGTACACTCCACCACACACCGTGTACACTCCACCACACACCGTGTACACTCCACCACACACCGTGTACACTCCTCACACACCGTGTACACTCCACCACACACCGTGTACACTCCTCCACACACCGTGTACACTCCACCACACACCGTGTACACTCCACCACACACCGTGTACACTCCTACCACACACCGTGTACACTCCACCACACACCGTGTACACTCTACCACACACCGTGTACACTCTCCACACACCGTGTACACTCCTCCACACACCGTGTACACTCCACACACACCGTGTACACTCCACCACCACCCGTGTACACTCCTCCACCACACGTGTACACTCCACCACACACCGTGTACACTCCAC
>WNGS01000337.1:4706898-4720754 GCA_020271785.1 Procambarus virginalis | reverse complement strand
TGGAACAAGCAAGTGACCTCCGTAGGGTCAGAGGTCACGCTACGCTGTTCTCTTGGCTGTTTTAGACATGTTTAGCATATCTTGAGATGATTTCGGGGCTTAGCGTCCCTGCGGCCCGGTCCTCGACCAGGCCTCCTTTTTGTTACCTCCAGGAAGCAGTCCATAGTAGCTGTCTAACTCCCAGGTACCTATTTACTGCTAGGTGACAGGGGCATTAGGATGAAAGAAACATTTTGGCCATTTGTCTCCGCCTCCACCGGAATCGAACCCGAACCTAAGGACTACGAATCCGAAGCGCTGTCCACCCAGCTGTCAGGCCCATTCACATATGCACACTAAGGTATTTGTGTACATGTTTTGAAGTTCTGTAAGGGCTTGGGAGTATGTATTTGTTGGGTTTGGTTTCCATGACGTAGATCCCAGCTCTTGGCCACCAGCTGTGGGAGTGGGCGTCTCATCTTGGGCCACCAGCTGTGGGAGTGGGGCGTCTCATCTTGGGCCACCAGCTGTGGGAGTGGGGCGTCTCATCTTGGGCCACCAGCTGTGGGAGTGGGGCGTCTCATCTTGGGCCACCAGCTGTGGAGTGGGCGTCTCATCTTGGGCCACCAGCTGTGGGAGTGGGGCGTCTCATCTTGGGCCACCAGCTGTGGGAGTGGGGCGTCTCATCTTGGTCCACCAGCTGTGGGAGCGGGGCGTCTCATCTTGGGCCCCAGCTGTGGAGTGGGGCGTCACATCTTGGAGTAATCTTTCTAACCTTTCTAATCTTTCTAACCTAACTTTCTAACTTGGAGAAGGTCCTCTAACATTTCGATGGTGTTCCACACCCTGATGGCTTGGTGCTGTAGTCTGATGTTTAGTGGCTGTATGTTCAGGAGTCCAATAGAGCTCCTGGATTGTCTGATCATATGGTGGACGGTGTTTGGTTGCTCTCCTTAGCGCCTTGTTTTTGCACTGCCTGATTTTTGCATGTTAGTTTTCTTTAAGATGTGTAGTGGTACTGGGGGGTATTAGAAAGGAGGCCAGCCTAAGCCTTGTAGCTGCTTGTTCGTGCTAAAGCTACGGAATCTCCTAAATTTTCCTAAGGCTGTTTTAGCTTTGTTCATCCTGTTCTTGACGTGAATTTGTATTCGTGTTCTGTAAATTTTGAGTCCCAATATTCTATCAAAATGTTGGATAGGACTGTTCTCAAGGTAATGGGTCGAGTTGTTTTAATAATGTGTATTACTGTAGATAATGTTTAGATAATACAATGTGTATTATGTGGATCTTGTGCTTGTGTGTACTTATTTTACGGTGGTTTTCACATTTGTTTATACAATCAATTGGTGCCTCGGTGTTGTTGGTCAGGAGCGACTTTGATGGTCCTTTGAGTAACTTTAGTAAGTTTGAGTAAGATGATCGGCGTATGTGATGATGTATTCTCATACATCACATACACTAGACAGGTCCGCTTCATACATGTTGACAAGCGAGGGTGAAAGGCAGCGTCCTTGTGGCACGCCATCCTTCACCCTCACTGTGGCGCCCCAAGTAACCGCCCGTACTAAGCTTAGCTGGTCTCTTGTCACGAAGATTCTCTGTTCCTTCTCCTAACGTCCCTCCCTTCACCCTTCCCATCCTCCCCCTCTTCCCTCTCCCACCTCCCCTCCTCACTCTCTGGCTCAAGCTGCCAGCATGCAAATTTAATGGCAGTTAGGGTGAACTTGTGACCTGTGAGTAGACGAGATGTGGCCCCTGTGGACCCTAGGGTGTCCACTGGCCATGGGGGGGGGGGGGCGCTGGATGCTTGGCCACCCTGTACTAACCTAGTTGTGCTTGCGGGGTTGAGCTTTGGCTCTTTGGTCCCGAGAGTTGAAGGCTACGGTGATGGTTACGTCTAGATCTCTCTCTCTCTCTCTCTCTCTCTCTCTCTCTCTCTCTCTCTCTCTCTCTCTCTCTCTCTCTCTCTCTCTCCCTGGAGAGTGTGAGGGGGGACCTCCAGAGAGTAAGACACTTAGCTATGACCTCTTGACCCTGGGGTGGGACTCTAGGGTGCCTGCTGGAGAGAGTTTAGGGCAGCTGTGGAGTACACTAGGGGCTCCGCTAGGGTCACCTCTCACCCTGGTCATGTCTCTAGTGACCTAAACAGCTCATAGTAGGTCCCTGACAGCTGGGTGGACAGCGCTTCGGATTCGTAGTCCTGAGGTTCCGGTTCGATCCCCCGATGGAGGCGGTGACAAATGGGTAAAATGCTTCTTTCACTCTGATGCCCCTGTTACCTAGCAGTAAAATAGGTACCTGGGAGTTAGTCAGCTGTCACGGGCTGCTTCCTGGGGGTGGAGGCCTGGTCGAGGACCGGGCCGCGGGGACACTAAAGCCCCGAAATCATCTCAAGATAACCTCAAGATAGAAGCCCCAGAGAAAGCTAGGGTGACTAGGGTGGTCCTGGAGAAAGCTAGGGTGACTAGGGTGGTCCTGGTGAAAGCTAGGGTGACTAGGGTGGCCCTGGAGAAAGCTAGAGTGACTAGGGTGGTCCTGGAGAAAGCTAGGGTGACTAGGGTGGTCCTGGAGAAAGCTAGGGTGACTAGGGTGGCCTGGAGAAAGCTAGAGTGACTAGGGTGGTCCTGGAGAAAGCTAGGGTGACTAGGGTGGTCCTGGAGAAAGCTAGAGTGACTAGGGTGGTCCTGGAGAAAGCTAGAGTGACTAGGGTGGTCCTGGAGAAAGCTAGAGTGACTAGGGTGGTCCTGGAGAAAGCTAGGGTGACTAGGTGGTCCTGGAGAAAGCTAGGGTGACTAGGGTGGTCCTGGAGAAAGCTAGGGTGACTAGGGTGGTCCTGGAGAAAGCTAGGGTGACTAGGGTGGTCCTGGAGAAAGCTAGAGTGACTAGGGTGGTCGTGGAGAAAGCTAGGGTGACTAGGGTGGAGGGAAGCAGTGTTTTCCTGCGGGTCAACTAGATACTTGACCCGCTCTTCCAGAATCGTGAGTCAGTAGTTGTGGTGGTTGGTGCGGGCCGGTCCCCAGAACACCACCACCACCACCACCAGTACCACCACCACCACCAGTAGCTCCAGTACCACCCACCACCACCACCACCAGTAGCTCCAGTACCACCACCACCACCACCATCAATAGCTCCAGTACCACCACCACCACCACCACCACCACCACCACCACCACCAGTAGCTCCAGTACCACCACCAGTACCAGCACCACCACCACCACCACCACCAGTACCACCACCACCACCACCACCACCACCAGTACCACCACCACCACCACCACCAGTAGCTCCAGTACCACCACCAGTACCAGTACCACCACCACCACCACCACCACCACCACCACCAGTACCACCACCACCACCACCACCACCACCAGTACCACCACCACTACCACCACCACCACCACTACCACCACCACCACCACCAGTACCAGTACCACCACCACCACCAGTACCACCACCACCACCACCACCACCACCACCACCACCACCACCACCAGTACCACCACCACTACCACCACCACCACCACCACCACTACCACCACCAGTACCACCAGCACCACCACCAGTACCACTACCACCACCACCACCACCACTACCACCACCAGTACCACCAGCACCACCACCACCACCACTACCACCACCACTACCACCACCAGTACCACCAGCACCACCACCACCACTACCACCACCACTACCACCACCACCACCAGTACCACCACCACTACCACCACCACCACCACCACCACCACCAGTACCACCACCACCACCAGTACCAGTACCACCACCACTACCACCACCACCACCACCACCACTAACAGCAGTAGGTACACCAGTTGGAGCAACAGAAGCTGCGACAACAGAGAAACAGGACAACTTGAGAAACAATACAAGGGGGTGGGTGGAGGTCGGGAAGGTGGAGAGAGTGCCAGGCGGGGGACGAGGTGGTCTAATACACGCCACAACAGCCTCACTGAGTCAATATTTCGCCTTCCCTCACGAGAATGACGTCAGAGCACAACCCCGAACTCTAGCTGCTCAAATCCGGTTCCAAAAACCTTTATATACTGCTGCTTCCCTCGCCGCCTTGACCGCTGGCCACCAGTGGCCGCCTTGACCGCTGGCCACCAGGGGCCGCCTTGACCGCTGGCCACCAGGGGCCGCCTTGACCGCTGGCCACCAGTGGCCGCCTTGACCGCTGGCCACCAGTGTGCTAGAGTGTCACTGGAGCAATACTGAAATTTTCAACTACAGAAAATTGAAAATAAACAATATAAACATAACAATGGTCATTATAGTACATAGAGGCAAAACTCTGGGAATGGGGTTAGATGTAAATATAAAACAAAAGCCTACTTAGCTATGTCATATTTACGCTTGAAACTGTGTACAGAGTATCGTCCAGCACCATTACGTTCTAATGACTATTTGTTAACTACTCTGACACTAAAGACAACTTTATCATGTCTCTGTGGCTCAGCTAAATACTTAAGTCTGTTTCCCTCTTGTTCGTGAGTCATTTGTCGTAAATAATCTTTGTTTTCCCTAACAATTCCCGCCGGGAATTTTTTGAATGTGGTTATGTCTCTTGTAACTCATTTGTTGTCCAGTGAGGGAAGTTTCCCTCGTATGGAGCCGGTCAACCGAGCTGACAGCACGCTGGACTTGTGATCCTGTGGTCCTGGGTTCGATCCCAGGCGCCGGCGAGAAACAATGGGCAGAGTTTCTTTCACCCTATGCCCCTGTTACCTAGCAGTAAAATAGGTACCTGGGTGTTAGTCAGCTGTCACGGGTTGCTTCCTGGGGGTGGAGGGCTGGTCGAGGACCGGGCCGCGGGGACACTAAAAAAAAGAGCCCCGAAATCATCTCAAGATAACCTCAAGATAACCCATACCGTTTAGTTCTGGGATAGTTCACCTGTCTTCTCCTGCCCTGCCTCCTCCCTGTGTTAAAGGTCTGAATTTTTAAAATTTTAAATTTTGCCCCGAGGAGCGAGTTTATTGGGCAGCGCCACTCATCTTGTGAATAGACATACCGCCATAGCAGCATGTACAACACTCCCCAAAAGGAAGAACCACTTCATTACCTTCAATATCTTGTTGTCAGTTAATTGTGAATCGTTGTTTACCTTTGACATAGTTGTTGTGGTTGGCCGTATTGATGGACACCTTTTGTGGACGACACTAAACGTTCGTTGAGCAGAAGGCGGACAAGTTGACAATATGTGTGGTGCTCATTCATTCCGATGGGGGTGACCCCAGGCACATGGGTAGCCTAGCAGGGACGTGTGTTAACCCCGCGTCCCCCGGTGGTGTGTGGGCTGGGGAGACCCGCCTCTGATAACCTCTGTTCTGGCTGTAACACCCATGACCCCCCCCCCTAGAGTTCTCACCCAGGGAAGCCTTCTCCAAGAGGTCAGCCCAGATGACCTCCGGTTTATCTTGTGTGTTGATTAAAAAATTCCTGGGTTAGTTTTAGTCAGCATAGTTTCAAGTATATAATATTTCATGAAACTCTTGTCAAACATTGTATTGGAGTAGACCCCAGATTCTTATGTGTAAACATACATGGATTTCCCCCTTTTAGCCAGGTCAGAGGTTGGTCATACACGTAATTAATAACTCCTCTCTTGAACAGTGTATGGTGAATGTCAAACAAGTTTAATGAGAATTCTTGAGTGTTTGTACACGTGTGGCCGACCTCTTATTCCTTGGTGTAGGTAGCAACAGTAAATCTTCCCCTCCACCTCTTGGGGTAGTATATAGAGGTCCTGTAGAGACTTGGAGAAAGAGAGTGCGGGACGCCAGGATCGAGAGCGGGTCTGTGACGAATATCCACAGCCAGGGAGAGACAGTGTCCACCGGATGGAGAGACAGAGGTCTTAAGGTAACGTGTGTGATCTCTGAGATTTTGTTCCATGTCTAAATTTCTTAAACTATTGGCCAGTGTTAGAGTAGGATTCATAGTGGTGTTTAGTATAATTTGGTATCCCAATAAACTCGTGCTAAATTTCCCGTCTGTGTCAATTGTTGAATCCTCTTAGCCTTTTGGATATAGTGGCTGACAACCGTCCCATAATTAATGACAATCATAAAAAGTACTCTCCAAGCCAAGCAATGTTTCTTGCCTCGTTGCTTGATTTAGTCTCAATGGTCAAAGGCAGATGGTGGCAGCGTATTTAATCCTGTGTAGCATTTCCTTGTTGGCAGTGTACCTTTGGTCCGGTGTAACCATCATATGTCAGCTCATATTACAGTGTTCAATAACAGTGTTACCAAGTGCAACTGATCAGGAAGTGTTACTCAGGATAAGTAGTAGTGTTTACATTATTAAATTAGTATACATCATAGTGGTGTTCCATAGGTGCCATTTTTACTCTGGTGTTACAATTTTACTCAGGTTTTACACGGCCACCTGGTGGGACAGGCTGGAGGCGCAAGGTGCACCAGCTTGTGATGGATGTGAGAGGTAGAGAAGGTCGGAGAGGGAGAGTGTGGGAGGGGGGCCAGAGAGGGAGAGTGTGGGAGGGGGGCCAGAGAGGGAGAGTGTGGGAGGGAGGCCAGAGAGGGAGAGTGTGGGAGGGAGGCCAGAGAGGGAGAGTGTGGGAGGGGGGGGCCAGAGATGGAGAGTGTGGGAGGGTAGGGAGGGGTGGGGGAGTGTGTGTACGTGTTTCGTCCAGTATTAATATTCATAAGTTCGTGGTGCCTTGATCTATATCACGCTGAGTCACCCCCACCCAACATGACCCCAACACCCCCCACCCAACATGACCCCCATACCCCCCCCCCCCTTCCCCACATGCACTCTTCCACACCCCCACACACTCCCAGAAACAAGAATTCAGGAAACCATAGAGGGCCTATTGACCCATACAAGGCTCCTATGTATATCCACCCAAACTCATTCATATGTGTCTTAACGATCCAACGATCTCACGTCTATCATGTTACCCGGAAATTTGTTCTATAAATCAATAATCCCGTTTCCAAACCAGTATTTACCCAGGTCTTTCCTGAATCTAAATGTATGCAATGTTTCGTGCCCTATGTTGCATGGATATAATTATCACCATATTTCTTTCCTCTTTGCGACTGGGAAGAAAAAATTCGTTTTGCTATTGGCTCTAGCAAAGTTGCAAGTAGCACGGGCTATGGTGAGCCCGTAATTTTTTTTTTTTTTTTACGAAATTTTGCCATACCTCTTCCTCTATTAATATACTTCAGTAAAGTCACACGTAACTCTCCGTCTCACGTGACCCTGCTATAGTTTGGGGACCAAAACTGATCACCACGTAGTGTATAAGTGTAGACGAGGGGGCAACATAGAGCTCGAGAATAACATTAGATCTGTAATGCTTCTAAAAATAAAACCTAATGGATGATTTCTTTATTTCCTACATTTATGTATTGATTTTATGTTGGTTGACCCAACTAATCATGACTGCTAAATGGTTTTGTCACCCAGATTGGACAATTTGAACATTGTTCAGCAGATATTGGATGATTATTATCGGAATTTAACTTCGATATTTCCTAGAGAATTAAAAATGTTCGCTTGACGAATTCTTGAAACCATCGCCAAACGTTGTGATGTTTTAAGAAGAGTTATATATAATTCAATTTGTTTCATCTCAACGTTGATTAGGTCTCATTAAACGCATTATAAACTAATTCGAGTTGATTAGCACGCCAAGCTAATGTTTACCTCTTACGTCACGCATTATACAGACGCCAATGTTTGCGCGACAACTTCACCCCAGACCTCCGACGCCGGGGCCAGACGCACGATACCACACACTTCTAAGGGGGGGCGAATAATATATTAATGACGCCCACTCGGACGCTAAAGGTCAAGCTCTACCCCCTCTAACCATCTGCTATTAACAAGATCATGCCATAGTTCCAGCAGCCAACCGGAGACAACTGAGAGAATAAATGGCGCCAAGTTAGCGCGGGACTCTGGACCGCCGCGCCGTCATGCTCTCTGAGTCACGTTGCCATGACAACTGACATTCTACCCTAATTTCAAACCCTTTTATTTCAATCATAACACATTCCCGGAGCCACTAATTTCCGTTTTGTTTCATTATTTACCAATTTGTCAAATAAAAAAATAAGTATATTATGCAAGTTAATGAATACATATGTTAACTTGTTTCAAGGGGGCGTAGCCGTACGTGACGCAACGGCCAAATAGAGCCCCAGGGCGCCGTGACGCAACGGCCAAATAGAGCCCCAGGGCGCCGTGACGCAACGGCCAAATAGAGCCCCAGGGCGCCGTGACGCAACGGCCAAATAGAGCCCCAGGGCGCCGTGACGCAACGGCCAAATAGAGCCCCAGGGCGCCGTGACGCAACGGCCAAATAGAGCCCCAGGGCGCCGTGACGCAACGGCCAAATAGAGCCCCATGGCGCCGTGACGCACCGACCAAATAGAGCCCCAGGACTCTGCGACGCACCGACCAAATAGAGCCCCAGGGCGCCACAGTGTCACAATGGACTGTAAATTTTTAGATAAGAGAAGCCCAGTCACTCTGTGTCAGAGATCAAGTGTGGTGGCGAACAGTCAGCTCCCACCACCAGTGACTCACGCCAGGATAGAGTGAATCCTGTCGCTTGGGGCGAGGCAGGCTGCACTGTGCACTGGCACTAGCCTAGCCCGAGTACATGTTGGTTCCCAGAGTGCGTGGTGTTGTGTTCCCAGAGTGCGTATTGTTGTGTTCCCAGAGTGCGTGGTGTTATGCTTCCATGCCCGCTGGTGTATGGGACCAATCCGCCTGTCAGCCGGCATCTCCAGAGAGAGCATATTGGGACATTCCTCTGGGTCGTGGCAGGTGGGGGTCGTGGCAGGTGTGGTCGTGGCAGGTGGGGTCGTGGCAGGTGGGGTCGTGGCAGGTGGGGTCGTGGCAGGAGGGGTCGTGTCAGGTGGGGTCGTGGCTGGTGGGGTCTCTCTCTCTCCCTCCAGCAGATGACATTCTTGCTTCTGATGTTTGTTATTATAAATTCCAGTCGGCAGTTTGTCTTATTTAGCAGAGTGTAGCCGCGGCCATCACTAGGGAGTGCTTGTACCTCAGGCGCTCAAGGGCGGGGGTTCGATCCCATTGTATGGCCTCAACATTTTCTAGCCTTTGTTTTAAAATGTGAAAAAAAAATCGGCCATCGTTGACGGGGTGTTCTCACCTAGTTGTGCTTGCGGGGGTTGAGCTTTGGCTCTTTGGGCCCGCCTCTCAACTGTCAATCAACTGGTGTACAGATTCCTGAGCCTATTGGGCTCTATCATATCTACATTTGAAACTGTGTATGGAGTCAGCCTCCACCACATCACTGCCTAATGCATTCCATCTGTTAACTACTCTGACACTGAAAAAGTTCTTTCTAACGTCCCTGTGGCTCATGTGGGTACTCAGTCTCCACCTGTGTCCCCATGTTCGCGTACCACCAGTGTTAAACAGTTTATCTCTATCTACCCTCTCGATTCCTCTGAGAGTTTTGTAGGTAGTGATCATGTCTCCCCGAACTCTCATGTCTTCCAGAGTCATGAGGTGCAGTTCACTCAGCCTTTCCTCGTAACTCATGCCTTTTAGTTCTGGGACTAGCCTAGTGGCATACTTCTGAACTTTTTCCAGCTTAGTCCTGTTCTAGACAAGGTACGGGGTCCATGCTGGGGCCGCATACTCCAGGAAGAGTATACCTGCATACCTGGGTGTCGAACCCAGGGGATGATAACACAACAACCACGTAATTGCTTAATTTGTATTCGAAAAATATCCGAGAAATTTTTCTTAAGGCCAAAACAAAAGTCCATTACAAATGTTGTAAATATTTATATACAAAAATAAATATTTATCTATCTACAGTTGCTATCTAAATAGCAACTGAGGTTCTGAGATTCATTCCTAGAAGCCTTAGCCGTAAGATATCTTGTGTAATTCTTCAGCTTTAAAGAATATTTATTAACTTGAAGAGTTACACAGAAGGATGACACAGTCACCCCTGGAATTATAAGTCTCCTTAATGAAGAGATTGAAAAGCTTTAATTAATGTTATTTTGTTTGAAAGTCTCTCTCTCACGCTCGTGAAGACGAGATAAGAGATAAGAGGCTAATGATGGCTCTAAATCAACTCTAATCTTGTCTGGTGGGATTATAACTTAAATGGTGAAAGATGGTTACCGTGTGCTAAGATAGAGCATCACACCTATGTTAAACGGACCATCCATGCACCTTTAACACACCATCAACGCAGCCTCAATGCATCATCAGGGCACCATCAACACATCAACGTACCATCGATGCATCATCAACACACCATCAACACATCAACGCAGAAACTCGTATTAACACGCTCCTCACAACTTTAACTTGGCGATGCTTTTTCTTCATGGTGGATCCAGATGTGTGAGCCATATTTGGGGTGTTGTGAGAGTCGGCCAGAGACTGGCGAGCCGGCGGTGGCGGGGAGAGGCAGAGAGAGGAGAGAGAGGGAGAGAGAGGGAGGAGAGAGGGAAGGAACGAGACGGAGCGAGAGAGAGAGAGGGAAGCGATAGAGTGTGAGAAAGAGAGAGTGAGGAGGAGAGGCAGTCAAGCAGACTAACAGAAGATGGGATAAAACAGGAGAAAGGAAGTATAAGATAATGAAAGAGAGAAACAGAAGGGAGAAGAAAGTGACAGAAGAAGAGGCCCAGTGCTTGTTTTTCCTCTTAGACTGATATTTACCAGCTCTTATAATTAGCTTAATTATTAGTCATTCAACCTCACAGTACCGACTCTCACGCACATTCACACACACACACACACACACAACACACACACACACACACACACACACACACACACACACACACACACACACACNCTCTCCTCTCTCTCCTCTCTCTCCTGTCTCCTCTTCCCACATAGTCAAAGACTAGTTGTTCATTGGTGTTTTATGTACGTATGGATGTATGAATACATGCATGAATCTGGGCATGCCTGAATGAATATATACATATACGTGTGCTTGTTCGAATCTATGCATACATGAGTAGTAGATAATACGACACCCCTGAGGTTTGTTCACGTCCTCGAGGTAGTTATCAAGTGATTATGGAGAGATGCCAGTAGTGTGGGGGGGGGGGGAAAGAGAGACAGAGAGACAGAGAGAGACAGGAACAGACAGAGTTACACAAAGAGACGACAGCAACAATGTCCAGAGTGAGAGATCCGGCAGCTGGTGGAGGGAGAGACCCGCCCCCATCTGCTGATGTGTCCACCGGAAGCAAAACCAGTTTCTGACGTGTTTGTTCTCCTGGCACTTCCTTTCCTGCCCTCCTTCTGGCGCCCCACCCCCATCACAAGCCCACCTCACCCACCCACCGCCCACCCCCACCCACGGCTCCCCACCCCCCATTCCTTCATCTCCGCTCTCTAACATGTATTCATCTTTAAGCCTTTTCTTGGGCGTGTAGCAGGAGCCATCTGTGGGCCAGATACATGGTGTAGCATGGGCCATCTGTGGGCCAGATACATGGTGTAGCATGGGCCATCTGTGGGCCAGATACATGGTGTAGCATGGGCCATCTGTGGGCCAGATACAGGGTGTAGCATGGGCCATCTGTGGGCCAGATACATGGTGTAGCATGGGCCATCTGTGGGCCAGATACATGGTGTAGCATGGGCCACCTGTGGGCCAGATACAGGGTGTAGCATGGGCCATCTGTGGGCCAGATACAGGGTGTAGCAGGGGCCATCTGTGGGCCAGATACAGGGTGTAGCAGGAGCCATCTGTGGGCCAGATACATGGTGTAGCATGGGCCATCTGTGGGCCAGATACATGGTGTAGCATGGGCCATCTGTGGGCCAGATACATGGTGTAGCATGGGCCATCTGTGGGCCAGATACAGGGTGTAGCAGGAGCCTTCTGTGGGCCAGATACATGGTGTAGCATGGGCCATCTGTGGGCCAGATACAGGGTGTAGCAGGAGCCATCTGTGGGCCAGATACATGGTGTAGCATGGGCCATCTGTGGGCCAGATACAGGGTGTAGCAGGGGCCATCTGTGGGCCAGATACAGGGTGTAGCAGGGGCCATCTGTGGGCCAGATACAGGGTGTAGCAGGAGCCACCTGTGGGCCAGATACATGGTGTAGCAGGAGCCACCTGTGGGCCAGATACATGGTGTAGCATGGGCCATCTGTGGGCCAGATACAGGGTGTAGCAGGAGCCATCTGTGGGCCAGATACAGGGTGTAGCAGGAGCCATCTGTGGGCCAGATACAGGGTGTAGCAGGAGCCATCTGTGGGCCAAAACATTCGGTTAAGTTGCTTTCTGGAGCACGTGTGTACTCACCTAATTGTGCTTGCAGGGGTTGAGCTCTGGCTCTTTGGTCCCGCCTCTCAACTGTCAATCAACTGGTGTTCAAATTCCTGAGCCTACTGGGCTCTATCATATCTACATTTGAAACAGTGTATGGAGTCAGCCTCCACCACATCTCTACTTAATGCATTCCATCTGTTAACTACTCTTGACACTGAAAAAGTTCTTTCTAATGTCTCAGTGGCTCATCTGGGTACTAAGTTTCCACCTGTGTCCCCTTGTTCGTGTCCCACCCGTGCTGAAGAGTTTGTCTTTGTCCACCCTGTCAATTCCCCTGCGAATTTTGTAGGTGGTTATCATGTCTCCCCTTACTCTTATGTTTTCCAGGGACGTGAGTTTCAGCTTCTTTAGCCTTTCCTCGTAGCTCATACCTCTCAGTTCCTTGACAAGTGTGGTGGCATACCGCTGCATCTTCTCTTTGTCTTGTGTTTAACTAGGTATGGACGCAAAGCTGGAGCTGCATGTTCCAGAATTGGTCTGACATAAGTGGTATACAGGGTCCTGAACGATTCCTTACATAAGTTTCTAAAGGCAGTTCTTATGTTGGCCAGTCTAGCATATGCCGCTGATGATATCTTTTTGATATGGGCCTCTGGGGACAGGTTCGGTGTGATATCACCCCCCCCCAGATCTTTCTCTCTATTTGACTCTTGAAGGATTTCACCTCCCAGATGGTACCTCATAGTCAGCTTTCTGCTCTCTTCGATTAATTTCATTATTTTGCACTTTCCTGAGTTGAACTTTAGCAGCCATTTTCTAGACCACTTCTCCAGCCTGTCCTGTAGTCTCTGTCTATCATCATCTGTCTTGATTCTTCTCATAATTTTTGCATCATCAGCAAACATTGAGAGGAATGAGTCTATACCCTCTGGAAGATCGTTTACATATTAGAAACAGGATGGGTCCAAATACTGAGCCCTCTGGGACTCCGCTGGTGACATCTCGCCACTCTGATGTCTCCCCCTCCCCCCTCACCATTACTCACTGTTTCCTGTTGCTTAGATACTCCCTTATCCACTGGAGCACCTTACCTTTTACTCCTGTTGCTCCAACTTTCGTAACAGCCTTTCATGAGGTACTGTGTCAAAAGCTTTCTGACAATCTAAGAAAATGCAGTCTGCCCACCCTTTTCTTTCTTGCCTAATTTTTGTTGCTTGGTCATAGAATTCCATTAACACTGTGAGACACGATTTACCATCTCTGAACCCATGCTGGTGGTGTGTTGTATTTCCCTCCAGATGCTCTACGAGCTTTTTTCTCACAATCTTCTCCATCACCTTGCATGGTATACAAGTTAGGGAAACTGGCCTGTAGTTCAGTGCCTCTTGCCTGTCACCCTTTTTGTATATTACAACTACATTAGCTGTCCTCCATCTTTCCAGTAGGTCTCCTGTTTCCAGTGACCTGTTATACACCATAGAGAGTGGCACGCTTAGTGCTTCTGCACCTTCTTTTAGTATCCATAGTGAGATTCTGTCAGGCCAACAGCCTTTCTCACATTCAGCTCCAACAGATTCCTTTTGACCT
>WNGS01000337.1:4662101-4678894 GCA_020271785.1 Procambarus virginalis | reverse complement strand
TCTGGGACATTAAATTAAAGGAAGACTCCATCAGGGAGAGAACACCAGCAGTATCACCATCAGGGGAGAGAACACCAACAGTGTCACCATCAGAGGAGAGAACATCAACAGTGTCACCATCAGAGGAGAGAATACCAATAGTGTCACCATCAGGGGAGAGAACACCAGTAGTGTCACCATCAGAGGAGAGAACATCAACAGTGTCACCATCAGAGGAGAGAATACCAATAGTGTCACCATCAGGGGAGAGAACACCAGCAGTGTCACCATCAGGGGAGAGAACACCAACAGTGTCACTATCAGGGGAGAGAACATCAACAGTGTCACCATCAGGGGAGAGAACACCAACAGTGTCACCATCAGGGGAGAGAACACCAACAGTGTCACCATCAGGGAGGAGAGAACACCAACAGTGTCACCATCAGGGAGGAGAGAACACCAACAGTGTCACCATCAGGGAGGAGAGAACACCAAGAGTCGTGTCACCATCAGGGGAAAGAACATCAAGTGTCACCATCAGGGGGGAGAGAACACCATCACGGACCATCATCATCACAAATAAATCGGAGAAGGCCTCATTATGGTGCGGTAAACCCTGAGCCATACTAGACCCAGTCACACTACACCCAGAGCCACACTACATCCAGACACACTACACACAGACACACATACACACATGAAACCTCATGGCCACACTACACCCATTTCTTATAGGGCATATGGAGGAACTTTCGACAAGCCGCCGGCTTCCTGTCCTCGTCGAGGCCACTAGTGTTAGTGGCCCTCAGGTAAATCAGGTCAAGAAGGCTACACTGCACCCCATGGCCACACTACACGCAGGGCCACACTGAACCCTGAGTCAGACTACACCCCCAGGGCCACACCAGTGCCCCAAACATCAGGATGGGTCAATATATCCAGGTTGGTAGTGTGTAATAATTAAATATTTATCTGTATTCTTTAACTTACCATCTTTGATCTCTCGTTTTAATAGCATAACTGTCACATATTTTGTAATATTGGGTATTTAAATTTCATACATAACTAACTCCCACATTTGTTCTTTATTCTAACTATTTTATGCATTTTATGGGCCTCATAACGACAGTGTAAAAAATGTATAGTATGAACATATTATTATTAATACCAAAACATATAATACCGTGCAAGTGTCTATAAGCTGGTTAAGAGTAGAATGATTATGGGGGTATAATTACCATTACAACAGAAACGTACAATTACCTTGTTACCGAGGCCGTTTGAAGCGTATTCCACAACAGGAGAACCAGAGTGAAGATGGATGAAACACTAATCCACACCCGCACTACCTTATCCACACCTACACTCCATTATAACATACACCCTCACTCCCATAACTACACATACATACAGTCAAATAAACCCCCTCACTGACAGACAGCAGTCAGGATGTTACTGACAAGTAACCAGCGCTTTGGAAAGACTGAAAGATACAGTGGAGGGGGTGAGAAGGGGTAGAGGAGGAGGGGGCGATAGTGGGGGGGGGGAGAAGAGAGGAGGGAGAGGGAGAAGGTTATCAAGGTTAACACAGTCTTCAGGAAATGTAAAGATAACCTATCCAGCCCGGCATTCTCACTCTGTCTCTTGTCCACGTCTGCCATTTTATCCTGTTTATGCATGTCTTCTATCCATGCCTGTCATTTACTCTTCCTTGCTCATAGCTTCTCTCCCACATGCCTATTTCTTCAGTTCATGCCTGTCTCTTTTGTTTATTCCTAAAATATTAAATTGATTATATTATTATTATTAAAATAATAATAATAATAATAATAATCTCTGTGGATTATTATTATTTATTATATGTACATATATACTTTATTTAATATTTGGCTGCAAATATATCATTTGTGAGTCAGCCGAGGAATGAATGATTGTTGATGGAGGCTGTTGATGACTTAAGCGTCTTGTGTCGTGGTCACTGTTTTCTGGTTGCCCTCAAAAATCAAAATTTTGATTTTTTTTTATTTTGATTTTGAAAATTGGGCCAGGTGGGGAACCTTTAGAACACTGACCTTATACACAGAAGTAAGGCCGTTGGCATCTGTCTGGTGTTGAATTCTTTCATATACTGTCAGGGCCCCCTGTCAGAACACACGTTAAAAATGATTTGAAGAAAGTGCTAAGGTTAAAAAAAAAGTTTTCCGTCCTGCTCGATTGTGGCTCGCAGTAAAATGCTGTAAAAAGTTAAGTACATTGTGGCAGAGAGGATGAGTGTGCGTTTGTTTGGGAAGTGCAACTTTGTAAGTCTGAGTCATCAACCATATTATATCTGCATTCTGTTGTTGTTTTAGATTCAGCTACACGGAACAAAAACTTCCAAGCAGCACGGGCTATGGTGATCATATATAATGATCATTAGCAATAAAATTCCAAGTTCAAATATGTTTATTGAGACAAGAAAAAATACATCTCAAAGGGATAGAGTAGCTTAGGCTATTTCTACCCCCCTTTCCTCCAAGTTCCAAGCAGCACGGGCTATGGTGATCATAATGATCATTAACAATAAAAATTATGGAAATTCCTTGGGATATACATAGACAAGAGACTAAACTTCTGCAACCGCATACAACACATAACGAAAAAGTATCAGAAAACTGTCGGTATACTTTATCAAATAAGATATTATGTTCCCCACTCTGCTCTCCTCTCATTGTACCATTCGCTAGTCCATCCCTATCTTACATACGGTATCTATGCGTGGGGTTCAACTACTGCAAATTACCTCAATCCTATCATCACCCACCAAACATATGTCTTCAGACAACACACAGCCTCTCAGTTTAAATCCCTAAACTTGCTAAACATACACCCACTCCACTCATTCTTTTGTGCTATTTACGTGTACAAAATCTTGTTCCTAAATGCTAATCCTGAGCTGAAACCTTTCCTTGATATATGTAACAGTACCCATGACAAGCACCACACCAGGAATAAATATATTTTTAATATCCCCAAGTCAACTAAATCTGAGCAAACACTCCATGCAAATAAAGGGACCCAGTCTATGGAACTCACTCCCTAATGAGTTAAAAAAAATCCAACCTATGTCTTATTCAAAAGTAAAACCAAAAAATAAACTAATTTCATCCTCATAGTTCCTACCTAGTGCTTCAAACTCACACTATATCTTGTGCTACCCACTCCCTTCCCCCCCATTATTAGTACTTAAGACATACAACTTCACCAGTGTAATAATTTCCAGAAATGTATATTGTAGTTATTATGTTGAACTCAAATTTTGCTACAATATACCTCTTTAAAATCTTATCTGTTAGGGACCTGCCCGAAACGCTATACGTTTTAGTTTGCTTTGCAAGACTGTAAAAACATCAATGTTATGTACTTTCACAATCCCAATGGACCTTCTTGTATTTAAATAGATAAATAACATAAATGAATTAAACGGAGACAGGAAGCCTAGCTGTTCTTAGGCTTGTCGAGGTCTCTCATTCCCCCTAGGCTAACGCATGACTTCTCCAAGGATGTAATCCACATCAAGTGTTTAGATCCTGGATACCTATTTTACTGCTAGGTGAACAGAGGCTACTGTGAAACGAAATGTTTCTGACCTGCAGCAGGAATCTAACCCCGAGGTTGTTAGCCGACGACGTATAGGCAACTGCGCTAAAGCAGGACCCTATATGTGAGAGCTTACAGCAGCTAATCATTGTTGATTATTGGACAGTTAAAAAGAGAACTGTGACAAAGTAATTATAAACTTACAAGAAATTTAATAAAATTTATAATTTAACCGAGAGGCGATGATTGAAGTTTGCGACTGATATTTATCTGATGTGATAGAACCCATGAGCACCACACCAAAAATAAATATCTCTTTAATATCCCTAGAGTCAGACTAAATCTGTGCAAACACTCCAGGCAAATAAAAGTGCCTAGTCTTTGGATCTCAGTCCCTGATGTATTAAAAAAAATTCAACCCTGTTGAACAATTTTACCCTGTTCAAAAGTAAAACAAAAAAATACCTAATTTCATCCCATACATTTCCTACTTTTTTGCTTCAAACTCACACTTTGCCTTGTACTACCCACTTCCCCAATATTAGTACTTAAGACATATATCCTTACCAGTGGAATCACCGCTGTCAACTTATGTTGTAGTTATTTGTTGACATAAAAACCGTGCTACAATGTACACTTTCATCTTACCTGATACTTGAACTCCAAACTTTTCCAGATATTCTAAAGAAAAAGCGAGAGTAACCCCAGTCCATAAATGTGGTGATCTCACTGATGTCAACAACTTCAGACCTATATCAATTCTGCCAAACTTGTCAAAAATATTTGAAAAACTAATCTACAAGCAGCTTTACTCTTATCTAGCCAAACACAATATACTAAGCTCTTGTCAATATGGCTTCAGACCCAAAAAAAAGCACTAACTTAGTATGATTAACTTGATACATGCAGCTCTTGATAAAACTGAGTTCCCTGTTGGGATATTTGTGGATCTGCGTAAGGCTTTTGACACTGTCATCTACCAAAACCTTCTTCTTAAATTACATCATTATGGAGTCAGAGGTCACTCCCTGCAATACCTTCAGTCCTACTTTACTGACAGGCTCCAGTATGTTTCTGTGAATAATTCCGTTTCTCCGACACTACCTATAAACATCGGTGTTCCACAGGGCAGCATACTTGGCCCTCTCCTCTTTCTCATCTACATTAATGACCTTCCAAATGCCTTTCAACACCTCAAACCAATCTTATTTGCTGATGACACAACTTTCATTTTCTCCAGTCCTGCCAGTCCTGACCCTCTTGCTCTAAATGTCACTGTGAATATTGAACTAAATAAAGTCCATCTTTGGCTAACTGCTAACAAACTCACCCTTAACATTGACAAAACTTTCTATATTTTGTTTGGTAATAACTCCTCAAATGAAATAAATTTAAGAATAAACAATATACAAATCAGTAGTAAAGTTGATGGTAAATTCCTTGGTGTCCTCATCGATAACAAGCTGAATTTCCAGGGACACATTCTAAATATAGCAAAAAAAGTTTCAAAAACTGTTGGCATTCTTTCTAAGATCAGATATTATGTACCTCGCCTTGCCCTAGTGACACTCTGTTACTCTCTCATCTATCCTTATCTCAACTATGGTATTTGTGCTTGGGATTCTACTACCCAAAATCATTTACGTCCTCTAATTACTCAACACAAAGCTGCTATTAGAACAATATCTAACTCTGGACCCACACAGCACTCGGTACCCTTACTCAAATCTCTGAATATGTTAGATATTAAGTCATCACATCCTCTCATGTGTATTATATATATATATATATATATATATATATATATATATATAATATATATATATATTATGTTATTAAATATGACCGAAAAAGTAAGATAAATAATTCTAACACGAATTTTCTCAATTTTCCTTATGTTTGTTTTTACTGATGACGGTAAATGAAAAATCAATTCTCCAAAATTCATTCTTTATTTCTTAGTCTGACGCGACACTTGAACGCGTTTCGTAATAACTAATTACATTTTCAAAGACTTTTAGTTTTCTCACACAACTATAACCTTAAAGCACTAAACAGTTCTTTACTATGCTATGATTTAAACAGCTTTCATCTTTCATTTTATACCCGCGTTTTGGGTGAGGTGATATGTTACAACAGTTTTTAATGAGGTGAACACAAACTTTCAACAAAGGACAGAACACGAAAACAATGGATATTAACTGGATATTAACTGGGTAAATTGAAGGTATGAATGGAAGTAACTGCGGAAGGGCCTATTGGCCCATATTTCTTGATGCTTCTATATTGGAGCGGGGTCTTGAAGTGGGTAGAATATAGTTGTGCATTAATTGACTGTTGATTGCTGGTGTTGACTTCTTGATGTGTGCCTCGCAGACGTCAAGCCGCCTGCTATCGCTGTACCTATCGATGATTTCTGTGTTATTTGTTAAGATTTCTCTGGTGATGGTTTGGTTGTGGGAAGAGAGTATATGTTCCTTAATGGAGCCCTGTTGCTTATGCATCGTTAAACGCCTGGAAGAGATGTTGTTGTCTTGCCTATATACTGAGTTTTTTGGGGCTTACAGTCCCCAAGTGGACATTTAAAGGCATAGACGACGTTTGTCTCTTTTAGGGCGTTCTGCTCCGTGTCTGGAGAGTTTTTCATTAGTAGGCTGGCTGTTTTTTTGGTTTTATAGTAAATCGTTAGTTGTATCTTCTGATTTTTGTCAGACAAAAATCAGAAGATACAACTAACGATTTACTATAAAACCAAAAAAAACAGCCAGCCTACTAATGAAAAACTCTCCAGACACGGAGCAGAACGCCCTAAAAGAGACAAACGTCGTCTATGCCTTTAAATGTCCACTTGGGGACTGTAAGCCCCAAAAAACTCAGTATATAGGCAAGACAACAACATCTCTTTCCAGGCGTTTAACGATGCATAAGCAACAGGGCTCCATTAAGGAACATATACTCTCTTCCCACAACCAAACCATCACCAGAGAAATCTTAACAAATAACACAGAAATCATCGATAGGTACAGCGATAGCAGGCGGCTTGACGTCTGCGAGGCACTACACATCAAGAAGTCAACACCAGCAATCAACAGTCAATTAATGCACAACTATATTCTACCCACTTCAAGACCCCGCTCCAATATAGAAGCATCAAGAAATATGGGCCAATAGGCCCTTCCGCAGTTACTTCCATTCATACCTTCAATTTACCCAGTTAATATCCAGTTAATATCCATTGTTTTCGTGTTCTGTCCTTTGTTGAAAGTTTTGTTCACCTCATTAAAAACTGTTGTAACATATCACCTCACCCAAAACGCGGGTATAAAATGAAAGATGAAAGCTGTTTAAATCATAGCATAGTAAAGAACTGTTTAGTGCTTTAAGGTTATAGTTGTGTGAGAAAACTAAAAGTCTTTGAAAATGTAATTAGTTATTACGAAACGCGTTCAAGTGTCGCGTCAGACTAAGAAATAAAGAATGAATTTTGGAGAATTGATTTTTCATTTACCGTCATCAGTAAAAACAAACATAAGGAAAATTGAGAAAATTCGTGTTAGAATTATTAATCTTACTTTTTCGGTCATATTTAATAACATATGTCTACAGGAAAGACTGCTACCAAAATATACTAAATATATATATTATATATATATATATATATATATATATATATATATATATATATATATATATATATAATATATATATATATATATAAAACGCTGAACTGTAATGCCAATCCTGACCTTAAAAGCTTCATTGAAGGTTGTAACAGAACCATGAAATGCTCTACATATCAAGGGACCCAGAATGTGAAATGACCTTCCCAATCATGTTAAAGACTGTACATCTCTCAACCAGTTAAGATAAAAACTTATCACTACATAATTAACTCTCTGTAACCTACCTTATCCCTATAATGTCAACCCATGTCTGCTATTTTTAAACAATGCTGTTTGTCGACCAAATGTATTTTTGCTGTTTTTTTTGTCATGTTCCCCCTTTTTTATTTTCATATTTTCTCAACACATTTTATACTTTAATCGCAATTAGTATTTAGTTTTAGTCTTTAGTGTTTTTCTTGCCCGAAACGCTTTGCGTAATAGTGGCTTTAGGCATTGTATGTACTAGCTCTATCTATAAATTCATCATTATTTGTATCACCCCCTTGTATTGGGCTACACCTTAGCTTCCTCCAATAGAATGAAAAGAATGTTACCTGTAATTAGGAAAAGGATTTGAGTAGTCGTAATTAGTGCTAATGAGTTTGTCATTAAGGTAGTGAGACATTGGAGCGAGTAATTTCATCTTCGTAGTTTCCTACACTGAGTTTTAAATTTGCTCTGTATCTAGTGTTACCCAATCTCCCAATCTTTATGTACTTAATTCAAACAACTTTATCATTGTGTTCATTGCTGTCTTCTTTTATGTGCTAGCCATATGCTGTATGTACCTGCTAAGTTTTGTTAAACTACCATTCAAGCTGTCATTGCAATCATTCTGAGCTACCTATGTGCTTTAATATACCTACATTTTTTCTCATCTTTTATTTTTTTCATGCTATGTAACTGTTATCATTTTAATATATTTTGCAAGTATTTACCTACTTATAAGTTTTTTAGATTAAGGACCTGCCCGAAACGCTGCGCGTACTAGTGGCTTTACAAGAATGTAATTACTATGCTATGTATCCTCACAATCCCAATGTACCTTCTTGTATATATATATAAATAAATAAAAAAATAAGTATAATGTTTACTCACTACATAATCTCACCAACCCATTCTGCCTTGCAAATAAATTATTATAAATTATTATTATTAAATCCTGCCCGAAACGCTGGGCGTGCTAGTGGCTATACAAGAATGTAAACACCATGTTATGTATCCTCATAAACCCAATGTACTTTCTTGTATATATATATAAATAAATAAATTATTATTTATTTATGTTTCCCATAAAATAATAGCACACTAAATAATTAAAAGAAAACGTAGTAACGTTTTAGGAGTAACTTGCCTAATGTCGGATTAGTATTTTGATCATTGCTTAATTCGTTTTGTTTTCGTTTTCTCCGGGACAGGAAGCCTGTTCTGTCCCGGAGACAGAAATACAACCAAGGAGCAATGGTTTAAAGCTCAACAAACCTCAATGTAGGACTGAGAACAGATATCTTTTCACCCACATGGTTATTAACCCATGGAACCGCCTACCTGCCGAAATCGCGCACTCCAAAACTGTTAGGTTTCGAAATCCACCTGGATAGGATCATCGAAATAAATGGGGGGGCCTTCAACAAGGCCACTGTCCTCGTCGAGGACTGTGGCCTCGAGGACTTACCTTACCTCAGGTAAGAAGCGGGTAAATATATATAAATAAAATAGATATAAATATATGGATAATAAGATAAAACTGACCTCTGTCCGTGGTGCAGTGGTAAGACACTCGCCTGGCGTTCCACGAGCGCTTTGTCATGGGTTCGTATCCTGGCCGGGGAGGATTTACTGGGCGCAAATCCTTAACTGTAGCCTCTGTTTAACTCAACAGTAAAATGTGTACTTGGTTGTAACAACGATTCTTCGCGGCGGGGATCGTATTCCAGGGACCTGCCCGAAACGCTACGCGTACTAGTGGCTGTACAAGAATGTAACAACTCTTGTATATGTAAAATAGTTCATGTACTATGTATGCATTTGAAAATCGTCGACACAGTTTTATCAAGTTTTTAATGAAAATACTTATAAGCATATACAACAATTAATAAGTACCTGCACAATATTAGATCTTGAATTTTCTTTGTCACTGGAACTGTTTTGACTGGGCCATATTGAATTGAAATTGAAATAAGTTTATTGAGATAAAATACATTCAAATGGATGAGGTAGCTCAAGCCATTCTCACCCCGTTCAGTACAACGTGTTCATACATATATAGACACATCATAAACAATAATCATATTACCGAACATTCTGAGTGATAACATATACATTTCTTCCTTTACACATGTATGTTACCAGACGTACACACAAATACTTTTATGACTAGGTATATAGACAATTTGCATGAGACATTCAGACAATGCAACAAAAGGTTATAATCTTGGTGCAAAATTCTTATACCTCTCCAGAATATCATCAATCTTTCCGTTGTGACACATCCAGGCTATTTGTTCAGGAACAGTCCTTACCTCAGTGTTTCTATATACATTAATCAACGGACAATCAAGAACATAATGGGCAAGGGTGTGAGACCTTAACATACCACATAGTTTACACTTCGTGTCATTATCATGAACACCTATTCCATATTCCCAGTAATATTTGGACCCAAGCCTGAGCCGCATGTACACAGAGTCACTCCAAGCATTTCTCCTTTTACCATAAGTGAAATGGGTGTTTTGACTCACACACATGTAGTGTTGCATGGTTTGGCTTCCCTCATACATTATACCTCTCCTCGTCACTTCTGTCTGTCCCTGAATATTTCTGATTTTGCTTCTTATTTGTCTCATTGTTAAAACACATTCAATGTCAACTTGTGGTTTTGATGTGGCACGTTTGGCCAAGTCATCCGCCACCTCGTTGAGCACTATTCCTACATGAGATGGAATCCACATGAATTTCACTTTGTGACCTTTCAACTGTATCTCATTTATCTTTTTCTTACAATCATCAACTATGGACATAAAGACTGGATTTCAACTGTTTAAGGAATCAAGTGCTCCTCGGCTATCGACAAATAAACATCTTTGTCGTCTTGACGTACCTCCTCCAAACCAGTCAGAATGGCCTGCAGTTCAGCTTGTGTGGGTGATATATAATTACTACTAAGTCGAAGTTCAATTTTCCTGTCAAACCGGGCCATAGGTTCTCTTCTATTTTGGCAATTATCCGGTTTTCAACACAATTTATTTTTACATTCAGACTTTTTAACCAGCCTCACTTTGGATAATTCTCCGAGAAAAGTCAGTTTAATGTAGTTGCAGTGCTCAGCGAGGGTAACTGTAGGGTAAGGAGGCTTCCTGGAGAGACGTGGGCCAGATTCACGAAGCAGTTACGCAAGTACTTACGAACGTGTACATCTTTCCTCAATTTTTGATGGCTTTGGTTACATTTATTAAACAGTTTACATGCATGAAAACTTGCCAATCAACTGCTGTTATTGTTATAAACTGCCTCCTGGCGCTTCGGAGCTCATTAACTGTTTAAGAATTGTAAACAAAGCCGCCAAAGATTGAGAAAAGATGTACAGGTTCGTAAGAGTTTGCGTAACTTCTTCTTGAATCTAGCCTCAGAGACAACCCACTCTTGGTAGACTAGAGGCGGAAGACAGGAATCTTTTACTGTCTATTTTTCACAAGGAACGAGGAAAAGATCGGAAGTTAAAGTGTTATTTTGTATGAAATGGTAAGAACAGTGGGTTACATATACTTCAAGGGTTCAGGGTAGTTCACAAATGGAATGCATTAGGCAGTGATGTGGTGGAGGCTGACTCCATACACAGTTTCAAATGTAGTATGATAAGAGCCCATTAGGCTCAGGAATCTGTACACCAGTTGATTGACAATTGGAGGCGGGACCAAAGAGCCAAAGCTCAACCCTCTCAAGCACAACTAGGTGAGTACTTAACACAATTCAGTAAGAAAAGATTTACAGAATTATACTTGGTAATCAGTTATCTACTTTAATAATAATTATGTTAATAATAATTATTATATACTCAACACTTTAATAATAATGTAACCCTGGGCCTCCCACTGACCTCACCCATCTGAAGCCTGAAGCCTCACCCACTCTAGCAGGCTTCCCGTGTCGAACACAACACCGAAGCCTACTAACACATGTTTCCAACCCCCTAATCACGAGCTCTGATCATCCTTACACAGCCCGACGCTCCTCTACTCTACTAGTTATATCAACAGATCCTAAGTTATAAACTGATCAAAACATCTATTCAGCAGAGATACCCGGTCCTAGCTGATACTTGATGTTAAAACCCATCCTCCAAAAACATATTACTTGCGGCAAATGTTTGTCGAACGTATAAAAATGGACTATTGTACAAAAATATTTTACGATTTGTACTATTGGAACACTTTAAATAGTATGCTAAAATGTGAACCAGTATCAATATATCCAGACCTGTCTTAGGCTAAAATAAGCAATTCTAGGCCAAATATACGCAGTCTTTGGCTAATTTATTACGTATATGTGATATGCTCAGGAAGATCTAGGTTTGGTTGTTGCCGTCTTTCTTGTGTCTTTTTAAATAAATTAAGTACAAAAAGTGAACTTTTGGGTACAACAGTCCATTTTTGTACGACCAATATAGTTGCTATAATAAAGTACTATAATTGTTGGATGATAGGGTGATGATATTATGGGATCCCTGATACAGAGATGGCTTCCAGACTAGCATTATTGTGAAGCCTAAGCCAGATCTCTGTTTCATGACTTGCGGGTTCAAAGTCAGTTAGATCTATAGAAACGCACTTTATAACAAATTACGTATCTTTGTATAATAAAGCATATAATAATAATATAATACTAATAATAATAATAATAATAATAATAATAATAATAATAATAATAATAATAAGGGGTGGTAGGACAGGCAAATACTCACACGAATTTATAGACCACAAAATTTGCTGAATGTTCTTTATTTTCTTCTCTGAGGATACGGGTCCCAACGCTTCAGTATTATGCCATCAGCAGGTAAGGGACCATCCTGGATGTGACTGAACACTGCCCATGTTTCAGTCCTGAACAATCCTTAGCAGTCCCTATGAGCACAACTGGTGTAGGTCTAATAGCTTGCTTGATGGGCTTGTACATGCAGTAACACCTGTTGCAGTATTTTGCCTGGAGTACTTACACCTGTGGGAGTACTTACACCTGTATCAGTACTTACACCAGCGTTAGTACTGTACTTAGACCTGTGTCAGTACGTACATCTGTCAATACCTCCACCTGTGTTAGTACTCACATCTGCATCAGTACTTACATTAGTGGCATTACTTATATCTGTGTCAGTACTTACCTAGGTGTCAGTACCTACGCCAGTACTTACACCTACGCCAGTACCTACGTCAGTGTGAGTACATATAACCTGCTCCAGTACTTACACCTGCGTTAGTACTTACATCAGCGCCAGTACCTACACCTACGTCAATACTTACACCAGCGTCAGTACCTACACGAGCGCCAGTACCTACACCTACGCCAATACTTACACCAGCGCCAGTACCTACACTCACCTACACCACGAGGTAAGCGTCCACGTCCACTGACCCCTATCAACCGTGGCCAGATATATTTTAAGTATTCCGAGCTAATAATTCGCAGAATTTTTTCACATTTCTTTTGTCTCCAGCATTCTTCGGAGCGACTTTTATTTACCCTGGGAGAAAGCGGCGTCAGAGCGGCCGCGTACCGCCAGCATCTGCGATACCACTCTGCGGTCCGGGTAGGCCGCCCTACGTATCTTGCGTACGGGCCGACGCCATGTATTTTCCAGTGGTGAGTGCCCTTTCCCGTTACTGCTAGTCCTTACGCGGCACCTTCCCTGCCTCCCGGGGCTTGTACCCCCTCCACGGCTGCGTCTCGCGTGCCCCTGTCTTCCAGGATGCCCCAGAGGCCAGAAAGGGTGTCTAGAGAGGTCGGTACTAGTCCAGCTTGCAACCCGTGTGTCTGGGAGAGGTGAAGTAAAGTTCTGAAGGTTGCGGCATCATCTACTATACCTTATCAGCTGTGCGTGCCCGCCAACTTCACGAAATGATCGTAGTCCTATATGACCTAAGTGATAAGATAAAGCTGTAGCTTCTTGNCCAGGCCCGGATTCTTGGAACTCCATATTCATCAAGAACTGTAAAAAACCACTATCGCAGGCCCTTCACATTCTGTGGAGACAAAGCCTAGATACTGGCGTTATTCCTGATATACTAAAAACAGCAGAGATAGCACCACTTCATAAAGGAGGAAATAAGGCAGAGGCAAAAAATTACAGACCGATAGCACTAACATCGCACATCATAAAAATTTTTGAGAGAGTGCTAAGAAGTAAGATCACAAAATACATGGAATCACAGCATCTCCATAACCCCGGACAACATGGTTTCAGAACAGGGCGCTCTTGCCTGTCGCAGTTGCTGGACCACTATGATATGGCATTAGATGCTATGGAAGACAAACAAAACGCTGATGTAATTTACACAGATTTCGCAAAAGCTTTTGATAAATGTGACCATGGTGTTATTGCCCATAAAATGCGCTCAAAAGGAATTACCGGAAAAGTAGGCAGATGGATCTACAATTTCCTGACCAACAGAACCCAATGTGTAATAGTCAACAAAATAAAATCCAACCCGTCAACCGTTAAGAGCTCAGTCCCCCAGGGTACTGTGCTTGCTCCAGTACTTTTTCTCATCCTCATATCGGACATAGACAAGAACACAACCTATAGCACTGTATCATCCTTTGCAGATGACACTAGGATCTTCATGAGAGTAGGCAACATAGAGGACACGGCGAACCTCCAGTCAGATGTAGATCAGGTCTTTCTATGGGCTACAGAAAATAATATGGTGTTTAACGAAGACAAGTTCCAGCTCATGCGCTATGGAAAAAATGAAAATATAAAAACGGAAACCACGTACAAAACTCAGGCAAATCATAACATAGAACGAAAAGGCAATGTAAAGGATCTGGGTGTACTCATGTCGGAAGACCTTACCTTTAAAGAACACAATAAAGTAGCCGTCACAACTGCAAGAAAAATGACAGGTTGGATAACAAGAACTTTTCACACTAGAGATGCTATACCGATGATGACACTTTTCAAAACGCTTGTGCTCTCTAGAGTGGAGTACTGCTGCACAATGACAGCCCCTTTCACTGCTGGTGAAATTGCTGACCTGGAGAGCGTGCAGAGATCCTTTACTGCTAGAATCCACTCGGTAAAACATCTAAACTATTGGGACCGACTAAAGAGCCTAAATCTGTATTCCCTTGAGCGCAGGCGGGAGAGATACATAATAATTTACACGTGGAAAATATTAGAGGGGCTGGTCCCAAACCTGCACACAGAAATAACATCACATGAGACCAGAAGACATGGCAGGATGTGCAGAATACCCCCGTTGAAAAGCAGAGGTGCAACTGGTACTCTGAGAGAGAACTCTATCAACATCAGAGGCCCGAGACTGTTCAACACGCTTCCACTACACATAAGGGACATAACTGGCAAACCCCTCACAGTGTTCAAGAGAGAACTGGATAAGCACCTCCAAAGGATACCTGATCAACCAGGCTGTGACTCATACGTCAGGCTGCGAGCAGCCGCGTCCAACAGCCTGGTTGATCAGTCCAGCAACCAGGAGGCCTGGTCGATGACCGGGCCGCGGGGACGATAAGCCCCGGAAGCACCTCAAGGTATCCTCAAGGTAAGGTACCTATGGGTGAAAAAGCATCCGTTTTCTGTTCTACACTGTTGTTTGTTAAGCTTGAAGCTGTTGTTCCTTATGTGAAAGTTATAGTCGCTCTTTGATAGAAACGGCCTGGACTACGACCACTGTCTCACACCCAGGTCCATGCCATGCTCATGATGCTGGACTAAAATCCTTGACCCCCCCCCATCTCATGTCTGTCTTTGTTGACACTGAACCATAACTACTGATGACTGGGAAATGAACCTTGACTCATGCTCCTATCAATACTGCTGACCCAGGACAATGAAGGCTGACCTACCTTCTGGTCAATGCCGTTGACCCTGACCACATTGATGTACTGGGATTCGAGGCCACCACCCAAGTTCTGTAGAAACACCATCCTGTTGTCCGCTTGCCAACATAAAACAAGTAGTCTTATTATTATATTTATTGTTATCAGCATTATTGTACTGTATATCCATTTTAATCACAAGTTTACATAACTAGAAGAATATTCTTTTTCCTGCTCAGACAGATACAGGTTAGTCAAACCTCAGCATTATTTTTATACATTTTCATATACTGTACAGTATGTTAACTTACTTGCATTTCATAATGTTATATACATAATACTCAATAGTAACAGCTAAACATTAAACTTTAGGTTTCTCCGAAACACTGCAAATGGTATACTGTAGTAGCTTTATAAAAAATATAAATGCCTACTATGCAATTATTAACATTATTACTACTACTACTAGTAGTAGTAGTAGTAGAAGTTTAAATAAATAAATAAATGTTTATTCAGGTAAGGTACATACATATAAGAGATTTTACAAAAATTGAAAGATAGAGCTAGTACATACAATGCCTAAAGCCACTATTACGCAAAGCGTTTCGGGCAGGAAAAACATTAATGACTAAAACTTAATACTAATTGAGTATAAAGAATAAAATGTGTTGAGAACAAATAAAAATAAAGATAAAAAAGGGGGGAACATGGCTGAAAAAAGTACCACAAATACAATTAGGTCGACAAACAGCGTTGTTTAAAAAAACAGACATGGGTTGACAATAGAGGGGTAAGGTAGGTTACAGGGAATTTATTAGGTAGTGCTTCGTTTTTATCTTAAACTGGTTGAGAGAGGTACAGTCTTTAACATGGTTGGGAAGATCATTCCACATTCTGGGTCCCTTAATTTGTAGAGCATTTCTAGTTTGATTAAGTCATACTCTTGGAATATCAAAACTGTATTTGTTTCTGGTGTGGTGCTCATGGGTTCTGTTACAACCTTCAATGAAGCTTTTGAGGTCAGGATTGGCATTACAGTTCAGCATTTTATATATGTATAATACACATGAGAGAATGTGCAGTGACTTAATATCTAACATATTCAGAGACTTGAGTAGGGGTACCGAGTGATATCTGGGGCCAGAGTTGGATATTGTCCTAATAGCAGCTTTGTGTTGAGTAATTAGAGGATGTAAATGATTTTGGGTAGTAGAACCCCAAGCACAAATACCATAGTTCAGATATGGATAGATGAGGGAGTAATAGAGTGTCACCAGGGCAGGGCGGGGTTCATAATATCTAATCTTAGAAAGAATGCCAACAGTTTTTGAAACTTTTTTTGATATATTTAGAATGTGTCCCAGGAAATTAAGCTTGTGTCCCTAGTAGTAGTAGTAGTAGTAGTAGTACCTGTACAGGTGAGCACAGGTCAAGTCAAAACTTACCCGGCAGAATGTTAAGGTTCCTGTTCAGGTGAGCACAGGTTGGATTGTTGCCAAATTTGAAGCTCAAGTT
>WNGS01000337.1:4624601-4657101 GCA_020271785.1 Procambarus virginalis | reverse complement strand
TGGATGGTGATGGGACCTCAGTAGTTACCTGCAGTGAACGATTAGAGGGCCAGTGGAAGGCTCCTTGGGAAGGTGCTTGATCATTTGTGCCAGACCGTAGGGATTCTGTGGCACTCCATGATCTGGCCAGGCTGTGTACTGGTACTGCTTTACCTGTATGGGCACAAAATATACTAAATCAATGGCTTGCATCCCATACATACATTTTATGTAAGATGGTGAACAAATTGATGTAAGATGACTGAAACATCTAAGGAATAGCAAGGCCTGTAACAGATGTACATAACTACTAGTGTAAGGGTAAACACTAGTAGCCTTAACTATTAGTGTTTACTAGTAGTTAAACTTGCAGTGAAGCTTACAGTGATGGTAAACACTGGCTTAGCTTCACATGTACATATTCACTTGCAATACAACTTACCACTAACACACTGAAAAATATAAGGATAACTCTCTGTGGTTCAAACACAGTAGCCCTTTAATAGATACTAGAAATGCTATGAGTATGAACTAGGACATACACTTCAACACTAATTACCTGAGGGCCATCATCTCTGAAGGGCTCAATTGGAACAGGAATCCAGCAGTTTGTCAAAGGTTTCATTTTGCACAAACAAACTTTGGAACTTTTCGTTTAATGTTTCACATATTTCCGTTTCATTTTCTGTGAATCTGTTTCCCATTTTCAACCTCTGAATATTATCCTTTACCTGCAATTTGTTTTTTATGAATTTATAGAATAGGCCTGGTTCTGTTTTACATTTGTCCACCATCCCTTTTTCAAAAGTTCTTTCTGCCTCTCTCCTCACTGCCGTGTAGTTGTTTCTCACATCTTTGTATCGCTGATATGTTTGGGGGTTTGGCCTCATCCTATATTGATTCCATTTTTGTGACTCTTGGTCTCTGGCCCCTCTCGCAATTTCTGTTGAACCAATCCTGTTTCCTGGTTCTGCATCTTTGCTTTGTATAATTTTTTTTGTGCCCGTATCATATATTTCACAAAACTTGACATACATCTCATTTACTTCCTTACCTAGCAACAAGTCTGTCCAATTATACTCACTAAAAAAATTTCTAAGGTCGCCATGATGTCCTCTCCTGAAGTCAGGTTTTTCAACTGCTTCAACCTCCTTATTATCTTCCAGATTATAACGCATTGCATACTTTATTCCCAAAAAGACATGGTCACTTTTACCCAAGGGAGGAAGGTATTGAATGTCAAATATCTCTTCCTCCTTCCTGGTAAATATCAATCTAGCATGGAGGGAACGTCCCCTTCCCTCATCCTCGTAGCTTGTTTAACATGTTGATACAAGAATGTTTCCAGGATGAGGTCTACAAATTTACAGGTCCAAAAGTCCTCTGTTCTAGCTTCATATGCTTCCCAGTCTATGGATTTCAAGTTGAAGTCGCCGACTTTCAACAGTCGTGATCTATCTTTATCTGCTCTTGCTATAATCTCTCTCATTATTGTTATAAGACCCTCTTGTTTTCTATCTAGCTCCTCCTTTGTCCATGTGTTGCTTGGCAGTGGACTATATGCATTTACGATCATTAGTTCATAATCCTCATGGCAGATCTCTACTGCTATTACGTCAACTTCTCGTGGATTGGCAGTCATTATTTCGTTTACCTTTAGGTGTTCTTTTACCAGCACAGCAATGCCACCACCTTTCCTAATTTTTCTGTCCCGTCTCCAAACTGAGTAGCCCCTTGGGAATATGACCTCATTTAAAATAACATAGATGTTATTTTGACTTGAAGTTACTTAAAGATCTTCAAGTTTTGTCTCTGTGAGTGCAACAATGTCTGGTGTCTGCAGCTGTATTACATCACTTAACTCCAGTATCTTCAATCTCACTCCATCTACGTTGGTGTATACAATTTTCAGGAACATGTTCCCCTCTCCTTATTCTTCACTACCCCTCTCTCTAGCAATTTTATTGATTTGCCTTTTTGTACCATTTTACTGGCCTGCCTACCTCTATCACTTTGGAGAAAAAAGAATTGATTTCTTCTTCGTTTCTGCTCTCATTTAGATGTTTTACCTCTACAAGGTTCAGTTTTAGCTTCTCTCTGTCTTCTCTTGAAAGATCTCGTCTTAACGACCACACTCTCCCATCCTCATCACTTCGTAATTTTCTAGCATTCCTTAGTACAGTACTTCTTCTATCTGTTTGGCACCGTTTAGGGTGATCCTCAAAGGTCGATCTTTTCCTTTTACGTACCTGCCTATTCTCCTGTAGTCGCACACATTTTCTATGGTAGTGTGTATATATATTTTTGTATATACGTACAGAACAGTATATTATGTTATCTCAGTTTCTTCAAGAGAAACACCAGAAATACCAGAAATAAGTATCTCTTTGATATCCCCAGAGTCAGACTAAATCTGTGCAAACATTCATGCAAATAAAAGGGCCCAATCTTTGGAACTCACTCCCTGATGAATTAAAAAATTGTCCAACCCATGGCCTGTTCAAAAGTAAAATAAAAAAGTACCTAATTTCATCCTCATAGTTTCCTACCTTGCACTTCAAACTCACATTGTGGCTTGTACTACCCACTTCTCCAATATTAGTAGTACTTAAGACATATATCCTTACCAGTGTAATCACCGGTGTCAACCTATGTTGTAGTTATTTGTTGATATAAAAACCTTGCTACAATGTACCCTTTCATCTTATCTGATACATTAGATTAAGGACCTGCCCGAAACGCTATGTGTGTTAATGACTTTGCATGAATGTAAAAATACCAATCCTATGTATTCTCACCAACCCATTGCACCTACTTGCAAATAAATTATTATTATTATTATTATTATTATTATTATTATTATTATTAGTAGTAGTAGTAGTAGTAGTAGTAGTATCTGAGCACTTATATTTGCTGCACTTACCTTTCTCACTTCCATCTTTTTGGAAACTTCCAGTGTTCGAATGATAAAGTCCACCTGATAAATACAAGAAATTAATTATATTAATATGCCATTCTGATACATGTGTAATGTGTGGCTCATAATGAAATGAATAATGATACATGTGTGGCTCATAATGAAATGAATAATGATACATGTGTGGCTCATAATGAAATGAATAATGAGCCATGTGTGGCTCATAATGAAATGAATGAATGTACAAAAGAGAGAGAGAGAGAGAGAGAGAGAGGGGGGGGGGGTGGGAGTGGGTTGAATCTGTTTAATATAAAGAGACAATATAGTAGATAAAATGAGTAAAATTCATATTATTAAAACATGTCCCTGAAGACAGCTGACCTTGTTCTCTGTAGAGACGAGTTTGATCTCAATGCCATCCTTAACCATAGGATGATCTTCCTCTGGCCAGTACTGTGCCACCTTGACCTGGAAACAGTGTACAAAAGTTTTAAGTCAAGTCATCTGTCCTCATAACACTTTTCATTATGGTGGCAATTCACCCTGTTGTGTTCTGTGAGACTGAAATTGATGGCACTATATAAGATACTTACTTGTATTTTCCCAGAGATTAATTAGTAACCCAGGGCTAAGTTGATACCCCTAAGCTTGCTTGATACCACGTGATTTATTTGGTGCTTAGGGGCAATAGAAAGCTTGAAAGAATTAGTTAGCACTAGTTGGCCTCACATGGAACCTCAGCATCCATATAGGTAAATTCAGATATAGATAGGTGAAAAAGCATCTGTTTTCTGTCCTACATTATGGCTTGTTGAGCTTGAAGTTGTTGCCCCTTGTATGTGTTACATTTAACATTTTAAAAAGTGGTTTGGATTACCATCCTCCAACTTGTTCAGTATTTTAAAGGTACTGATGTGATCAGCCCTGTCATGTCTGGCTTGCAGCGTTGTTTGTCCTGTGGCTCAACCATTCCTAGTTTGAAAGTCAACTTAGTTCTGGGATGATTTTTGTCTCTCTAGATTGTACTTTCTCCAAAGCAGACATGTCCTTTCTGAAGATGTGGTCTTCATGCTTGGATACAATAGTCCAAATGGGGGTGCACCTGAGATCTGTACAGTTCAGTAACCATTTTCTTTTCCATGAAGTCAAAGGTATGTCAATCCTGACCTTCAGTGCTTCCTAGAAGGTTGTAACAGAACTCATGGGCACCACACTGGAAACAAATACCTATTTGATATTCCAAGAGCACGACTTAATCAAACTAGGAATGCTCTACAAATCAAGGGACCCAGAATGTGGAATGACCTTCCCAATCATGTCAAAGATTGTACCTCTCTCAACCAGTTTAAGATGAAAACTAAGTACTACCTAATTAACTCCATGTAACCTCCCTTACTTCTAATGTCAACCCATGTCTTACTATTATTTAAAAAAAATGCTGTTTGTTGACCAACTTGTGTATTGGCTATTTTCTACCATGTTCCACCCTTATTTTATCTTTTATTTTTTTTTTTCTTTCAATGCAATTTATACTTTAAGCTCAATTACTATTATGTTTTAGTCTAAGTGTTTTTTCCCCACCTCACCTTGCCCGAAATGCTATGCGTACTAGTGGCTTTAGGTATTGTATGTACTGTATGTATGTTCATTTAGCTGTTCCTAGAGGTTGGTAGCTTTTATTAACTGTAACCTTATTTCCAAGGGTAACTTGGCATCCTTGAAACTTACATGGTACTCCAGAAGTATATTAGCATTTCAGGGGCTCACATGATAAACTTGAAGCCCCACCACCAAGGTTGATAAAAATTAATGTTGTTAAAGACAGGAAGCCTGTACTGTACTTAGGTTTATCAAGGTGACTCTAGGCCAACAACTGACCTTCTTCAACATACAACCCACAATAATACCCTAACTACCAGGTACATATTTTTCTACTAAGTGAAAGGAAACGTGCCAAACCATATCTGTTCTACCCAGGGACTAAACCCAGATCGCTCAGTTGTGACCCCAAGGCCATTGCCATTGTGCTACAGGATCTAGCAAGTGGACCACTCATCCCTTTTCTGGCACCTGGGCTTTATGCAGTACAGTATTCCAAATGGTTCATTACCCAAGTTAATAACCAAAAACAAATAACCAGAAAACCGAACACTTCTCACCTTGCCATTCTCAATGAGGTTGGTGACCATGATGATGATAGGAGAACGAGTGTGCCAGATCATCCTCCAAAAGTCGCCAATGGTGTCAACATTAAAGTCCTTAGGTCCCTGAGAGGCGATGAATGCATTTGCCCGGGAGTGGCCCTAGAGGAGATACTGAGTTCAATATAAAAAACACAAACATATACGGTATACACAAAATACACACAAGCACAGATGATACTGGAGAATATCACAGGTGAAAAATGGCAAATCAATTCATGGAGTCAGGTATGAGGCTAGACTGCAGGAAGACATCATGTCACTTGAGACAGGTGAGAGGCAGTACTCATGCCTACAAATACATATAGCATAATTTTACCAGAAGGCTACCATCTCTATTGACCTTAATAGACAAGATGACTTTCCCACGAACCCCTATCAGTTCTGATGATTTCTTACCATTATATTTTGATATGATACATTGTCTTGGTATTTACAGCTTGAGCAAAAATGTAATTTAATAGATTTATTACCCTATGGGCAGAAAAAACTAGAGGTGAGTATTCTTAATGAGGTGGTATTTTTGAGAGGGGCTATTTGACTTAAAGAAAGACCTGCCTGAAATGCTACATGTGTTAGTGACTTTGCAAAAAGGTAAGAACACCAATGTTATATACTTTTACAAACCCAATGCACGTTCTTGAATATCAATCAATAAATAAATAAGAATTTGCAGTTCTTGGTGGCACAGTGGTAATTAGACTTGCCCGGGCTTCACAAATGATCTGGCCTAGACTCATATCTTGGCTGGGGATGATTGACTAAGCGTCAGTCCTTAACTGTAATCCTCTGTTCACCCAGCAGTGATTGGGTACCTGGTTATTAAATGACTGGCACGTCATATTCCAGGGAAACTAGTGGGTAAATCTTACCATGGGATATGAGATGGAAAAGCTCTCAACCTGCTAACAGGAGTCAGCAGTAATCTTTTCCTACTCACCTGAGTAATAAAAGAAAAGGATTACAGAGGGCACAAAAAGACTTAATCAAACCTTAGTACATATTTTATATTATCATTTACAATTAATCTGCACCTCTTATAATTAAAATAGCAGCTATTAACGAACAATAATGTATTCTTATACATTGGGGGGTAAGTCTTTTAGTTAATAAAATAATTTACAATAATGGATATTACAGGAAAATAAAAGACTTGCTGTTTTGATTTTTTGTCTACACACTTAATGCATTCATCTTATATATATTTTTTTTTTTTTTAGATATATACAAGAGTTGCTACATTCTTGTACAGCCACTAGTACGCATAGCGTTTCGGGCAGGTCCCTGGAATACGGTCCCCGCCGCGAAGAAGTGTTGTTACAACCAAGTACACATTTTACTGTTGCGTTAAACAGAGGCTACAGTTAAGGATTTGTGCCCAGTAAATCTTCCCCGGCCAGGATACAAACTCATGACAAAGTGCTCGCGGAATGCCAGGCGAGTGTCTTACCACTACACCATGGAGACTGTAAATATATTTGTTTTGTCTACTGATCACATCATAAGATAAGATATGATATGATAAGATAAGATAAGATGTTTATTCGGGTAAAGGTACATACATTGTAAATAAGTTACAAACATAATGTTAGATTTATAGATAAAGCTAGTACATAGAATGCCTGAAGCCACTAATATGCACAGCATTTCGGGCAAGTTGTGGGGAAAAACTTAGACTAAAATGTACAATAATACTAATTGGGATCAAAAGCATAAATTAATTTGAAAAAAAATGAAAAAAATCGTGTATCAGTGATATCATTTATCACTGAAATATGGATACAATACTCAATAATTTATAATAAAATTACAGTATTTGCCATTTCAAGCAAAGTACATTTAGATTTAGATTTAAATGAGTAAATTTGTTTTCTGAGTAGCTTGTTCAGGTTTCCTGTCCCTGACCCTTGGAAACCATATTATTCTTAAAACTGTGACAAACATTTGGTTAGCTTAGTTTATTTATTATGCACCCCATACCCATCTTGTGGACGGTAGTGGAAAGGGTTGCTGAGGCACATAATGGGTTCAAGGCCTATGTAACCCTTTCCACCTGACGCCTGACAGCTGGGTGGACAGCGCTTCGGATTCGTAGTCCTGAGGTTCCAGGTTCGATCCCCGGTGGAGGCGGAGACAAATAGGCAAAATGTTTCTTTCACTCTGATGCCTCTGTTACCTAGCAGTAAATAGGTACCTGGGAGTTAGACAGCTGCTACAGGCTGCTTCCTGGGGGTTGAGGCCTGGTCGAGGACCAGGCCACGGGGACACTAAGCCCCGAACTCATCTCAAGATAACCATCTCAAGATATCCACTACCACCCACAAGATGGGTATGGGGTACATAATAAAGGAACTAAACTAACCAAATGTTTATCAAAGTTTTAAGCATAATATTTTTTCCCAGAGTCAGGGACCGGAAACCTGAACAGGCTATTCAGAAAACAAATTTACTCATTTAAAGATAAATCTAAATGTACTTTGCCTGAAATGGCATATAATTCGATTATAAATTATTCATTTGGAGACTGAATATCGATGCAAAAACATGTATATTCTGTTTCTTTTGCAATATTTAGGTTATCAGTAATATAAGCTTCGTACCTGAATGTAGCTGGCGTTTATGTAGTCTGAGTAAGGGTCATTGGACAAGAAAGGCAGCTTCACCCTGGTATCATCATCTGTCAGGCACCAGAGATGGTGTTAAAAGTAGACTGAGGTACCATTGAAGGTGTTGAGAAAAAGACTGAGGGTACCATTGAAGGTGTTGATAAAAAGACTGAGGGTACCATTGAAGGTGTTGATAAAAAGACTGAGGGTACCATTGAAGACATTGATAAAAAGACTGAGGTACCATTGAAGGTGTTGATAAAAAGACTGAGGGTACCATTGAAGGTGTTGAGAAAAAGACTGAGGTACCATTGAAGGTGTTGAGAAAAAGATGAAGGTACCATCAAAAGTGTTGAGAAAAAGACTGAGGTACCATTGAAGGTGTTGAGAAAAAGACTGAGATACCAGCAAATGTGCCAGTGAGATACTAGTTGAGCTGTTGACAGAAGTATCAGCAGAGGTAATTAGAGTCCTTAGAAAACCAGTACTAGAAGCAAGTTACTATCATGACAGTGATGGTGCCACCGAGGTGAAGAACACAGTGCTGAAACTGACCAACTGTAGGATGAAGTAGTGTGCATAACTAAAAGATTCTCCAAATGTTGATACCACTGATGGCCATAAAGTCTTTGCATTTTCAGTTTAGAGTTAAGAGACTTGCCAATTTATGGAATTTGCCAAAATCAGGATACATTATTAAAAATTAATAATAAATTCCAGGACTTTGCTTTGATAAGGATTACAACTCTTTCCCTCCCCACTTATTAAGAGCTCCTTCCTTCTTCTCCTCATCTCCATTTTCTCAACTCCCATAATCTCCTTCCCACCTTTTTTCCCTCACAATATTATCCCCTCCCAATCCTATTCTCTCCCCTCCCTACTCTATTCTCCTCATCCCCCCCCCCCCACTTCCCCTTTCTTCAGTAGTCATCAAGAATCTGCTGGTGTGACTAACTCACATGGAATGTTGTTTTTGTAGCGGTTCTTGCATCTGTTCGCCTCAAGTGCTCCCTCTGAGCAGCTCTTTCCCATCATGGCTGGCACACTCTGACCACACAAATTGAAAGTATAGATAAATAGATGCTAGCAACCTTAATTTCAAATGCTTCTCATTTTGCTTAATAATCTAACATTGGAAATGAGAAGCTTAGCTATGCTTTCATGATTACAATGATGCTTGGTGGCCTTAATTATATAAAGGAACAATAGCTTCTGATTTACTCAAAGTTTCAGGTCAAAAGCTCAGCAGAAGGCTCCTGACATGTTATAGGTCCAGTAGTAACAATCAGCTCATTCTAAGTCACACATAAAAAGAACATTGCCACAAAACTCACCCTGAATTCCAGCTCAAGATCCGGTGACTGGATGACACATGACAAATAGGTCTTAACCTCTGTCCTTGGAATCTTTCGTGAAAGGTTGATGTACACTGCCTTCTTCAGCATGTCAGAGGATTGTTGTTGGTCCTGCTCTGGAAAGGCAACTTCTTCTTGCTCATTTATGCATTTCCTATCTTCTTCTTGGAGTGGAAGATCAACAACTGCTGGGAAAACTTCTCGTGTCAGCAACCCTGGAAGGAAGAGACTCAGAGCATCATACATGCTATTTGAACAGTGATCCTGACTGAGTATGTAATCTTCAAATACAATACACAGTATTACCCATATCTCTCATTAGTGGGAAATTAATCATATAAAAAATTCAGCATTGAATGTAATGAAATGCCTCTTTCCTTATGAGCTGCAGTGGCTCCCTGAAGATATCTCACTGAGATATTACTCCATGCCAATAGGTCACATCAGACAAAGGAGTTCTGTTTAGCCTATCAAGGACCAGAGACAAAACCTGCCCCCCCCCCCCTCACAGAGGTGCAGAGAGCAAGTGGCAGTTCACTACCACACTAGAAAAGCATCCAGAAAGTCAGCAAAGTTTTACAGACAACTGGAGGGTTAACAAGGACCAAAGCCTCAAAAATGCCAAACAACTCTGCTCCAACTATACTTTACTCAAAAGTAAAACTCTGGTTTTAATTTTGAATAAAGTATAGAATGTACAATTTTTTAATTCATTAGGAAATAAGTTCCATAGACTGAGTTCTTTTATTTGTATGGAGCATTTGCACAAATTCAGTCTGACTAAGAATATTAGAGATACTGGTACTGTATTTATTTTTCCCAAGAGATTTATTACCTCCAGAGATGACCTCACAAAGGCCTGTGAAACCACGTACGAGACCAACCTCATGCAGGCCCATGAAACCAACCCAAGGCTAGTGCTGGGCATCTGGAACTTGACTACTCAGCAATAATGATATTCTAATAGCTTTTGAACCATGCCAGACGGAGAAGGCTTCTCGAGTGTCTTAACGTGCTGTACACCTTGTCCCCCTTTCTAAACTATATATGGCCCTACACCCTGCCTAAGGTTGTAAACCAAGAATCTGCGGAAGGGAGGAGGAGGAACGGAAGGTGGGAGAAGGATAAGGGAGAGGAAGAAGGACAAGGGACAAAAGAATAAGGGAAAATTAAAGAAGAGTGGAGAATCTCTGGCTGTAAGGGACATGTGTTTCTAAGCCATACCCTAGAGTACCAGTTATTGAAACCCATCCTTATTGCATAGAAAATACAAAGGCTATTGGAGTCTACTCTATAACGATCTTTATAGCGTACCTTGCACAGGGACACACTCCTCATTCCTAGGAGCCAAACAAAGTTAAGAGTATCCAACCAGGGAAAATAAAAATTTGTGTCTCTACAAAGGATTTAATTTCTAGAGCTTAAAGTTACTTTCCAAGATAACTATTAAAATGGAAGTACAAGGTAATATTTTCACAGAATATGTATTACTTGGAATAGAGTTACTGGTACTTTGAATATTGGTCTGACTAAAACCAGGAATTAAATTCGTTACGCTACTGTACAATTTTCTGACTTGCAAATTCCCGATATTCTAACAGACAAGGTGATACTTTGCAATCTTCCCACAACTCTAATTGTGAAATGATTGTAACTCAATATTCTCTTACGGCACTAGACTGACTTTACAGACCCAAGATTAATTCTACAGTTCCTAGATTAGCTCCAAAAACCTACGAACAACCTTACTAACTTTAGACTTAACTGTACAAAAAGCATAGACTAACTCCAAAAGCCTTGATTGTAATTAACTACTTCAGAGTCCTCAATTTGTATCTGATTCATCCTGTAATGAGCAAAAAGACAGGTCTGGGACCCAGAACCATCAACATAACTGCTATATCAAGACAAAATGGACCACAAAATGCAAGCGAAGACACTTGGCTTGAAAAAATTATGAGCAGAGATATCTGTTTTAAACTACCATTCTTGAGACATACCAACAGAAAGCATTACGTTTTGACAGAAGGTGATGAGAATGACTTACCATTTTGGCACAGAATGGGTGAGTGGAGACACACTTACCTTGAGGATACCTTGAGGTGCTTCCGGGGCTTATCGTCCCCGCGGCCCGGTCATCGACCAGGCCTCCTGGTTGCTGGACTTCCACGGTTGATGGCATGTTGCTTGACCTTTGGAGGGTAAGGGAATACACAATTTCATTATTTAAAGTATCTAGATTATGTACATAATATATATATATATATATATATATATATATATGTCATGCCTAGTAGCCAGAACGCACTTCTTGCCTACTATGCAAGGCTCGATTTGCCTAATAGGCCGAGTGATTTTTTTATTTTCAATAAATTGTTTCCAATTACAGTAGTTTTATTTTAATTATTATTATTATATTATATTAGGAACATAAATTATTGACTCATTTGTGTTAGTTTAGGTTAGGTTTAGATAGGTAAGGTTAGGTAGGGTTGGTTAGGTTCGGTTAGGTAATGTTGGTTAGGTTCGGTAATATATCTACGTTAGTTTTAACTCAAATTTAAACAAATTAACTATACATAATGAATAGCCAGATTTATCATTTCATAAGAAAAAATTTAGAAAAATATATAAATTTAAGAAAACTTGGTTTATTAGGTTAATTGGCCTTGCATAGTAGACAGAGTATGATATTCTGGCTACTAGGTACAACATACATATGTATGTATGTATGTATGTATGTATGTATATATATATATATATATATATATATATATATATATATATATATATATATATATATATATATATATATATATATATATATGTGTGTGTGTGTGTGTATACAAGCAGCAGGTTTTCTTTTAAACATGTCTCATTGAATATGACTGCATATATATATATATATATATATATATATATATATATATATATATATATATATATATATATATATATATATATATATATATATATAGTATATAATTTTTTTTTAAGTGCAAATAATCAAAGTCTCCAATTGAACAACAAAAATCTGATTATTTCCAGGTATTTCAGGTATGCATATATGCAGCCTGTTTCTCCCCCACCTGTGTCTCAAGGTGAAATAGATGATGAAGGCCACCAGCACCAGTATGATCACAGGCACGATGCCTGCCATCATGTAGATCATATGCAGTGTCACAGATTCATCAGATTTTGGTGTGTGATCTGTAACACCAGTGGCTTGTTGATTATAAAACACATTAGGTAGTTTGCAGGTTATGCGACCTTAGAGGCTCAAGAGTCATGCAACACTAGGGGGTTAAAGTGTCATGCATCACTAAGGGATTGATGGTTATGCCTCTTACTTAAACTTCATCATACCTACTTGCCTGTTACCTGTTGGAGATTTCTAGGATCAATGTCCCAGCCACCCGGTCTCTGACCAGGCCTCTGCTGGTCTGATCATCCAAGCTGTTCGATGCAGCTGCTCACAGCCTGACGTACAAGTCACAATCTGGTTGAACAGGTATCCTTTGACGGTGCTTGTCGCGTTCTCTTTTGAACATTGTGAGTGGTCGGCCTATACTTGTACTGTACCTGTAATGTGCCTGTAATTTCTTTGCCAGTTTTTTTGTGGCACCTTATTAGTTTCTGTAAAGTTTCTTCTCTATTATCTACAGACCTTATAAATAATGACAGCTGGAAACAAAATTCTTGCACTGCAACTTAAATGAATTACAGTACAATATACAGTATGACTGAACACTGGAGTTTTTAGTTTAGTTCATTTATTATGCACCCCATACCCATCTTGTGGGCAGTAGTGGAAAGGGTTACAGAGACACATAATGGGCTCAGAGGCAAGTCATTTTGTTAATACCTGTACTTGTACTTAAAATAATTATCAACATTCAATATTTTAGGATAATAGAAGAATTGATTTTTATAATTTGACTCTACACAGCTTATAATTTTGTCATATATATTTCCTTTATGTACAAAATATGAATTCAGTGCAAGAATTTCAGATGTTATATATAATACAGTAAAACGATTCGCCATCTCATGCAACACACACATAAATTTATCTCTAAATAACAATTTTTTCACAGTACAGTATTTAATGTAATGATCTAGTGTAATGATCATAGTTAATAAGTGTAGTTACAGAATGTGAGCTACACTTGTGGTGTCCTGTCTTCCCGGTATTCTTTGTCATAATGCTTTGAAACTACTGATAGTTTTGGCCTCCAATGCCTTCTCATTTAAATTGTTCCAACCTTCTACAGCTGTTTGCAAAAAGATAACTTTGTTATATTTTTGGGCACGTTTGTGTGTATCCCTGTCTTTGTTCATGCACTTTACACTTCATATATGCTGAATTGTTAGAGATACTTGTAAGCAGATCGTATTTGAGCTGTGACAACATCTGTCAATCTACTGATTGTGGTTCTTGCCCCATACAAAGTTTCTGTTTGATAGTATGATAAACAATGGATCTGCTGGTTCCTGTTTGCACTCATATATTCTCTTCAAATTCATCTATGAGTTCAATCTTATCCAATAACACTCTTTAGAATTCCATTTCATTTTTTTTTTTTTGCATGAATATTCCTGCATGGGCCTTAAGCCTCTGGCTGGTCCACTAAGTGTTTCTTGCATCTGTTTTTACTTAGGTGTTCAACAATGTTGTTATTTACTGCAAGCTTTGAAAGGCCTTCAACTTTATCATGTTCTTACAGCCCAGTGTGTGAGGGGATCCACAACAATTTGATTGTGACGCCCTTAACAACTAACTCCTAGGCATCTGTTTACTACTAGGTGAACAGAAATCATCAGGTGAAAAGAAACATTGCCCAAATACTTCTGTCCTGCCATAGGAATTGATCTCAAGATCTTTCAGCTGTGACTTGAATGTGCATACCACTGTGCCACAGGACCCTAGAATGATAATTAATGCTAAAGTGTATAAGCTATTATTATAGAGCATTTCCAGCATTTTAAGATGAATTACAATCATAGGAACCCATGTAAATGTCTATGATGATGATGACTCTAGATTACCCTCGAGAAGACTTTCAAGGAATGAAAGAGGAATTGCAAAACACCTCCTGGATGGAGTTGATAGGTAACAATGGTATGGAAGCATAATGGGAAAATTTCAGGAAGGTCATCGCTGAACTCAGTCAGAAATATGTGCCAAAAAAAAGGGGGGAACTAGATAGATGACACAAGTACAATAGTAAAAAAATCTTTGATAACTAAACGGAACCTCTAGAGAAGATATACAGTAAATCCACATGAACATCATAGATTATGACAAGCTGCTGGCTTCCTGTCTTTGTCAAGGACACTAGAGTGTTAGTGGCCCTTAGAAATTCAGGTAAATTAATATGAACAATAATAACAAAATTAATTCCATACATGCTTAGCAATAACCCCCATACCTTGCCAGTTATGCTCCCATACCTGGTTAGTGGTGAACCTATACCCGGTATTAGTAATGACCCCACACCTGGTTAGCAGTTGACACCATGCCAGGACCAAGTGTGATACCGTACCTGCTGTGGTACTCCTTACCTGTGGTGTTTGTGACGTTAGTGGACCACTGAGTGGTGTCAGGCATCTGCAGGACTTCAGGGGAACCAGTGTACTTATGGTCCATGCCCACCTCAGAATCCTCCATCCTTTGCTGTTGTTCTAGGGGGAACAAGAAGTTACTGTATAATGTTAATAAAATGATAATAATGAAATAACAACCAAAGAATGAACATATCCAAGACATGCCTGTGTGTATTACAGGTAGTGGCTTTAGGTATTGTATGTACTTGCTCTATCTATTAATCCAACATTATGTTTGTAACTCATCTTCTATGTATGTACTTTTACCTGAATAAACATTTTGATTTAATTTTGATGTAATGATGTATTCTCTGGGCTGACCCATGACAAACAATAACAGCAAGGACAACAAAAGCAGAGAAATGAATGACAATAACAACAGCAAAGAAAATAATAACAAAGATGATAATAATACAAAGAATGATAATAGCACAAATTATTTTTTATTTTATTTTATTTTATTTTATTTTATTTTATTTATTTATATACAAGAAGGTACATTGGGTTTGTGAGAATACATTGAATAGTACAGTATTTCCAATCTTGTAAAGCCACTAGTACGCGCAGCGTTTCGGGCAGGTCCTTAATCTAACAGATAATTTTAAGTAGGTAATTTTTATCATAATTGATAAATGATAACAAATACATTACAGGAGAAAAATGAGATGAGAGAGCTTAGTAAGTATATTAAAGCACATTGTTATATTAAAGCTCTAATTGATTACATTGAACAGCTTGATTGGTAATTTAACAAGAATAATAGACACCATACAGCAGATTGGCAGCACATATAAGACAGCAATGAACACAATGGTAAAGATGTTCAGATTGGGTACATAAAGATTGGGAGACTGGGTAGCAATAGATACAGATAAACAAGAATAATAAACACCATACAGCAGATTAGCAGCACATATAAGAAGACAGCAATGATCACAATGGTAAAGATGTTCAAATTGGGAACATAAAGGTTGGGAGATTGGGTAGCAATAGATACAGTGCAATTTTAAGGCAAAAGGTGAAAAACTATGAGGATGAAATTAGGTACTTTTTAGTATTGATTTTGAATGATGTAAAAGTTGGACAGCTTTTCAATTCAATAGGGAGTGAGTTCCATAAACTGGGTCCGTTTATTTGCATAGAGTGTTTACACAGATTAAGTTTAACTCTGGGGATATCAAAGAGATATTTATTTCTGGTGTGGTGATAATGGGTCCTATTACATTTGTCCAGGAAGAGTTTCAGAGCAGGATTTGCATTTAAGAACAGGGTTTTGTAAATATAGTTGACACAAGAGAATTTATGGAGTGAGATTATGTTTAGCATGTTTAGGGAGTTAAACAAGGGGGCTGAGTGTTGTCAGAAAGCAGAATTTGGATATTATTCTGATTGCAGATTTTTGCTGGGTTTGATGGACTTGAGATGGTTTGCAGTGTTNGGTAATTTAACAAGATTAATAGACACCATACAGCAGATTGCCAGCACATATAAGACAGCAATGAACACAATGGTAAAGATGTTCAGATTGGGTACATAAAGATTGGGAGACTGGGTAGCAATAGATACAGATAAACAAGTAATAATAATAACAAGTAATAATCATTATTATTAATAATAATAAACAGAATAATAAACACCATACAGCAGATTAGCAGCACATATGAGAAGACAGCAATGATCACAATGGTAAAGATATTCAAATTGGGAACATAAAGGTTGGGAGATTGGGTAGCAGTAGATACAGTGCAATTTTAAGGCAAAAGGTGAAAAACTATGAAGATGAAATTAGGTACTTTTTAGTATTGATTTTGAATGATGTAAAAGATGGACAGCTTTTCAATTCAATTGGGAGTGAGTTCCATAAACTGGGTCCGTTTATTTGCATAGAGTGTTTACACAGATTAAGTTTAACTCTGGGGATATCAAAGAGATATTTATTTCTGGTGTGGTGATAATGGGTCCTATTACATTTGTCCAGGAAGAGTTTCAGAGCAGGATTTGCATTTAAGAACAGGGTTTTGTAAATGTAGTTGACACAAGAGAATTTATGGAGTGAGATTATGTTTAGCATGTTTAGGGAGTTAAACAAGGGGGCTGAGTGTTGTCTGAAAGCAGAATTTGATATTATTCTGATAGCAGATTTTTGCTTGGTGATGATGGACTTGAGATGGTTTGCAGTGGTTGAACCCCATGCACAGATACCATAGTTGAGATAGGGATAGATTAGTGCATAATATAGAGAGATGAGAGCAGAGTTAGGTACATAATATCTGATTTTGGAGAGTATACCAACTGTTTTAGACACTTTCTTAGTTATGTGTTGTATGTGGGTACTGAAGTTGAGTCTCTTGTCTAGGAATAGGCCAAGAAATTTTCCATCATTTTTATTGCTAATGTTTACATTGTCTATCTGAAGCTGAATGCATTTGTAGATTTGCATCCAAATAAGATGTAGTAGGTCTTTTCTATGTTAAGTGTTAGTTTGTTGGTTGACATCCATAAGTGGACTTTTTTTAGTTCATTATTAACAACATTATTTAGTATATGTGGGTTGGGGTTAGAGTAGATGAGGGTAGTATCATCAGCAAACAAAATAGGTTTCAGAATGTTAGAGACATTAGGCAGATCATTGATGTATATAAGAAATAGAAGAGGTCCCAAGATACTGCCCTGTGGCACTCCAACGGTTATTGGTAGAGTGGCAGAGGTTATATTATTGATGGCTACACATTGGTGTCTATCAATAAGATAGGATTGGATATAGTCCAGTGCATGGCCTCGGATTCCATAATGATGGAGTTTACATAAGAGGTAATTGTGATTAACAGTATCAAAGGCCTTTCTCAGGTCAATGAAGAGTCCAATCGGAAACTCATTTTTGTCAAGGGCTGAGTAAATTATATCAAGGAGACTAATAATTGGATCGTTGGTACTCTTTTGGGAGCGGAAGCCAAACTGACAGGGACTAAGAATGTCGAATTTTACGAGATAGGAGTAGAGCTGTTTGTAGATAATTTTTTCAAATATTTTTGATAGAATGGGTAGGTTCGATATTGGTCTATAGTTATTTATGTCTGCCGGATTACCTCCTTTATGAACAGGCGTTACTCTTGCTTTTTTAAGGATATCAGGGAAGGAATGACACTCAAGGGATTTGTTGAACAGCAGAGCTATAGGTGGCGCAAGAGCATGGGAGGCACTCTTGTATACAATGGATGGGATTTCACTGACGTTCCCAGCTTTGGTTTTTAGTGAGTGTATGATGGACACAACATCTGTTGGGCTGACTGGTGAAAGGAGAAGAGATTATTTACGGCTGTCAGCAGACTGCGCATATTACAGCCTAAAACTCATTTATTATTATCAACATTTCTATTAATACTTTATGCACAAAGTAACCTTAGTGTTATATATACATTTTCACTTGTGTTTCTAAGCACAAACATACATATCAAAACAAAAAATCCCAAAAACATAGCACCATATATCTATATTACTGCACCATTGCATATATGCCAACCTTTGATGAGGTAGGATATTTAGACTGTAATTGTACTAATGTTTGTACAAATGCAGCCTAAACCATTTAGTCATTCCTAGGTAGGAATTATTAGCGAGTACTGTACTAGACAGTACTGGTGTACATACATATTATTTAGATTGTGCTGACCCTGATTTGGGGTGGGATCACCAAAACTCTTTTTGTGCTTTTAACATATTATTTCGTGTATTATTTTTTTTAGTACTGCCGAATGTTCACTGTTGGATCGAATGGTGATAATTGATGAGCTAACCGGACGAAATCCAATAGTGGCATTCGAATACTACTCAAAAATATTAGCTATCTATTGTTAGGTAGGCAAATTAACCTCTAAACGAGGTATTATAGTCTATTCAATACATTAGGCTATTATATTGATATTGAGCTCCATTGAATGAGCCAATATCCCAGTTACATCAGTAACAACTATTTACTATCAGACCAGCCCTTACCCAGCAAGATGGAAACGGCTGACAAAATGAAAAGGACCCTTACCGGTCTAAAGGTCACTTGACCCGACAGATTACCAAGTGTCAAAATCTGTCACAACAGTCACCTGTTGACTACATTGAATTAGAAGACTTACTTCAAGTTGCTGAAAGCAAATTCGAGCATATTAAACAGCATATGAATCTGTACTTGACAGAACTTTACCAAACCTCAATAGGTGAAACTGAACTTGAGGACATTGTAAATGATTTAGCCCAGTACGAAGATGATGTACAGGCTAAACTTCAACCCTTCAAAAAGCAAATTGCTAAAAACAAATTAACAACAGCCTCTACTGCACATCCAGATCCTGATGTCAAATTACCTCAGATCAATATACCCACATTCTCTGGTAACGAGAATGAGAGTTGGGATGATTTCTGGAGTAAATTCGTGGATGCAGTAGACTCTAAAACTAACATCCCTCAAACAACTAAGTTCACTTATTTACAAGGCTTGTTACGAAATGAAGCCTTGAAGGTAATATCTAACATAACACTGACCAGTGATGGTTACGACCTAGCTGTTCAATTGCTTAAGAGCAACTACGATAACAAGGAAAGACTATTACTATCTTAGTCCAAAAATTGCTGGATTTACCATCTGCTAATAATTCTACAGATTCTCTCCAAACTTTCAGACTAGAGCTAGAGTCTTTACTCAAGGCCTTAAGCCTTAAAGTCCAAATTCAGACTGCTGAATGGATGACAAAAGTAGTTGTAAGGCGCAAATTACCAGAGAGACTTTAGATAAATTGTGTACTATGTACAATAAAACCTCTCTGTCCATGAATGAAATTACAGAAGGTTTACATACCCTAGTCGAAAGACAAAGAGCCAACCAAGATGGGAAGAGTGTTTCAAACTTCTCTACTAACTCTCATCATAAACCCCAACGTACTGCAACTACTGTAGTAAAACCAGATCTCAATAAATCATCTCCGAAATGGAAATCTGGAAATGTAGGTACATACACAGTGAACCCTATAAACCCGTAGTGAGCACCACTCCTACGACTTCTCCTACAGTGAAGAAGTGTTTGTTCTGCAATAATGAACATCTTACTTATAAGTGTAGTACTTATCCAGACCATAACACCCGAATTCATCGTTTGCAAGAATTACACAGATGCACAAGGTGCACGGGTCCTCATGACCCCAATAGCTGTACTGTCTCCTTACGTATGTGCAACAAGTGCCACAAGGGTAGACACCATTATTCCTTGTGTGGTAGTGATCAATCAAGATCAACCAATCCTCATAAGAAGACTACAAATTCTACTTCTGTACAGTATTGCAAAGTGCATCAAGACATAAGTGTACTTGCAACAGAGTCGACTAACACAACTACGTTACCAACAGCTCAATTAAAATTAATCAATAAGGGATCTAGGATTTCCACTCGTGGTCTCTTTGACCAAGGTTCGCAGAAAACCTTTATTTCTCAACAGCTAGTTGATCAGTTGAAACTGAAGCCTATTGCTCGAGTGAATTTGAATATCTCTGGATTCCTAACCAATAGTGGACCTCGTGACTACCAGGTTGTTAAAGTCTTGGTACGTTTAGGAGGCTGCACCAGCCCAATTCAAGCCATAGTCGTTGACAAGATCCCCTCAGATTTACATGTTACAGGTCTTGCTCAAACAGTCAAATTTCTTAAACGCAGCGGTATTAGGCTAGCGATCATAAAATAAATACAGACTGTCTCAACGATGTAGGTATTCTTATTGGAGCTGACTTTTATTATAGATTTATTACTGGATGCACCAGGCAACGAGGTGTAAACTTGTTGCTGTCAGCTGGGGGTAAACTACTCACAGGACCGGTGTTGATCCAACAACATTCTAAATCTACTAGTAATCAACCAACTAATTCAATAGTTGCGTGACTAGGCCTAGAGCAGTCACCACTACATGTCAGAGACGAAACCGAGGATGATGAGTCCAATCCCCCTGTTCATAAATTATGGGATTTGGACACCTTAGGCATAGTCCCTGATCAACCCAGTCCAGATGACACATGGACGTATCAACAATATCTTGATACTGTGATTTTCCAAGATAATCAATATTGGGTGAGACTCCCATGGAAGCTGAACCACCCACAGCTTCCAGTAAATTATTTCATGGCCTCAACCCAATTAAATTCTCAATTAGCTAGGCTACGGAAGCAACCAGATAAATTGCAACTGTATCATGCTTTAATACAGCAACAACTTGCTAACAAATTTATAGAAGTTGTTGAAGAAGACAACCATAAGACAGGCCATTATTTGCCACATCATGCTGTCCTGAAAGATTCAGTTACAACACCAATCAGGATTGTATTTAATTGTAGTGCCAAATTAAAGGCAGACAGCGTGTCACTAAATGATTGTCTACAAACTGGACCTAGCCTAACCCAAAGACTACAAGATGTCTTATTACGATTTCGCTCTGGTGTTTTTGCCTATACGGCCGACATTAGTAAGGCCTTTTTAAGAGTAGGCTTACAAGAGACGGATCGTAATTTTACTAAATTTCTATGGGTGAAAGATCCACAGGATCCTAATAGTGAAATCATTACTTATAGATTTGCCTCAGTACTGTTCGGAGCGACATCTTCACCATTTTTACTCCAGGCTACTCTGGATACACATCTCAAGAAGTCTAATAGCCCCTACAAGACTGAGATTAGCAACAATTTATATGTTGACAATTTTCAAGGAACCACTAATGATGAGAATAAACTAGTGGAAATCTACCATGAGGCTAATCGTGAACTGTTGGGAGCTAACATGCCCCTACAGTCGTGGGCCTCCAATAATAAACAACTCAACCAAATAATCGAGGAAGAATTCCCTGATTATAAGGTACCTCATAAATTGAAAGTCTTAGGTATGGAGTGGAATACTTCCACAGACAAATTGAATATCAAGTCAGTGGAGATCAAACATTCACCTCTAACCATGAGAAAACTACTCTCCCATGTCAGCAAGCCATTTGACCCTTTAGGCCTACTCAGTCCTATTCTAATTAAGGGTAAACTCCTTATGCAGGAGTGCTGGCAAAGGAATTTGAGGTGGGATGAAACGTTGCCGGAGGATCTCCAAGAAAAATGGCAGCAGTTGATTCCTGATTACAACAAACTTAGTATTCTACAGTTTCCTCGAAATACCTTAGGACTAAATTCACCCACAAATTTACATGTATTCTGCGATGCTTCAGGCAAAGCGTATGGCTCAGTAGCCTATCTAGTTAATACTCAACAATCATTTTTGCTTACATCTAAGGCAAGGGTAGCCCCGATTAAAAGGAGGTCACTACCCCAAATGGAATTAACTGCCTTATTAGTAGGTGTAAGACTGGCCCATTGCCTGATCAAAACCCTCAGTAATGTTCACCTTGGTGAAATAGTAGTGTGGTCGGACAATGAAGCAGTATTGCAGTGGGTAAAAAATGACAACAACAAAACTCCCTATGTCAGCAATCGAGTAAGGGAAATTCGTGAATTGTCTGCTGGTTATAAATTAAGACATGTCCCAACCAAGGACAATCCAGCTGACTATTTATCCAGAGGTTTGACTTTAAAGCAATTAGTTAAAACCGAGATGTGGTTTAATGGACCCCAATGGCTAGTTAGTGGTCAGTGGCCCCAACAGAAGCCGCAAGTCATTGTGACCAATATCACTACCCCTGTTGTGGATCCAGAACCCCCTCGAATTTTAGCTATCAATCCTCATCGCTATTCCAGTTTAAGCAAATTACTAAGAGTTACAGAAATGGTATTTGATTTCATCAACAAGATGGGGATCAAGTATCGATTTCCTAGTTCCATCAAATATTGGGTCAAACAAGCTCAACAAGAGACTTATGGGAAGGAATATGAACATCTCCCAGAAAGGTTGAGTAAGTCTCTGGGTATTTGGCTTGACTCAGACAATTATAACATTTTGAGATGCGGCGGACGTCTGCTTCATGCAGAAATAAATTTAGATACGAAGAATCCTATACTTCTTCCACGTCACCACATCATTACTAAACTCATAGTTTTACATTACCATGAGCATAATACATTGCATGGTGGAGTATTAGATACTCTTACTGAAATCAGACAACGTTTTTGGCTTCCCCAAGGTCGCCAAACTGTTAAATCTTTAATCAAGTCTTGTATAATCTGCAAGAGATATGATGCTCGAGTGTGTCCTTATCCAGGTCCACCGCCCCTACCTAAGGAGCGAGTCGTTCACCTTCGTCCCTTTGAAACCACAGGTGTCGACTATACAGGAGCACTAATTTTAACAGGCACACCGGACAAGATTCCAGTGAAAGCCTACATTTGCCTTTTCACGTGTGCTACCACACGCGGAGTACATTTAGAAGTCACTTCTGACATGAGTGCAGAAGCCTTTCTGCAAGCCTTTCGCAGATTTGCTGCACGAAGATCTTGCCCAAAATTAATGATCTCGGATAATGGATCTAACTTCGTGGCAGGAGAAGCTTGCTTACAAGAAATATGGAACCATCCAGAAGTACACTCTGTGCTCAAACAGAGACAATGCTATTGGAAATTTATTCCTCCAAGAGCACCATGGCATGGCGGTTTTTACGAAAGAATGGTGGGAACTGTTAAGAAATGCCTAAGAAAAACCTTACACAGGCAGAAAATTAATCTCACCGAGTTACAGACCCTTGTCGTGGAAATTGAAGCACGAGTCAACAACAGACCTCTAACCTATTTAACAGAAGATTTCTCTCAAAGAGAACCCCTAAGCCCCTCTCATTTGATTCATGGTGGTCTTCTGAGCCCTCTAATATCTCTAGGAGACGAGGATCCAGCTGACCCTTCGTGTGTCAAAGCAAGTGACTTAGTGGAGAGTTATAGACACCTTTCAAGAGTAATAGAGAAGTGGAATGAGGTCTGGACACGTGAATATTTAACTGCTTTAAGAGAATATCATTATGGAGCTGCAAGCCCATACAATAAAGTTCAACTTAAACCAGGTGATCTTGTCCTAGTAGACAGTGATGGACCCAGGTCAGATTGGCCTATAGGTAAAATTGTTGATATCCATCCTGACCGCCATGGTGTATTACGAATTGTTAAAGTTCAGTGTCGAGGCACTACTACCTTGAAAACACTAGAGAAATTAGTACCTTTAGAGTTAGCAGAACACGAGTGTTCTACAGATATACCTGTAACCCAAGTTTCAGAGAACAATGATTCTACTCAACCGAGCACAAGACCATCAAGAGTCGCTGCTCAGAACTGCAAACAGAAACTTAAACAATATTTTGATTCTATTCAAGAGTAGATAACTTATCATTTAAACTTGAGGTGACCATACTGATGCAGTGATGAGTTGATGTCCAGTAATTAGTTACGAGTCATAGTGACCTTGGACAGTAGCCTCACTGTATTGATGAGGTCTCCTTAATCTTAAATGATCCAATTATTCATAATTTATTTTGTTAATATCCTTCTGTATCTTACAAAGGAATTATTCAATAATTTTCAATGTTTATTTACGTCCCCATGTTGACTTAGTCATCTACCACAGATTCGGGACATTCGTTAGGTACGTACTAACCTACTAACCCATGAATATAACTTCAGGATAGAGAAACAGGTGTACGTTAGTACAAATACCTGAACTACGACCCGAGTTTTCTCTCCCCGGAGTTATGTTGGAAATAACCAACAGTTTTATACATCATTGTATTTATACAACCAAAGTAGTTACTAAAATTACTAACTTATAGATTTAATCATTATCATGATTTATTCATTGCCAAATTCTTCCTAGTACGTGAGGAACAACAGGCAGCAACATGAATTTTCTCCACATTTAGTTGGATTTATAACAAGAGTCCAGTTTATCATTTCATTTACTAAAAATAGTTAACTTTGATTTGTAGTATACTATTACTTACTGGAGCTCCCTTATTTAACTAACATTTAAGTATTCTAGAGGAAATTACTTGATGCAAATGATTTTACTTTAATTTCCTCGATTGGCTGCACAACTTTTAGTAAGCCAATTTATGTTACTAGAAATTCTATTTTATCACAGAAGAATTTAATGTGATATTAATACTTGCTATTACCTCTTCCTTCCTTAGTCAATTGCATAAATACATATTCATTTACGCTCGAAAGCCGCGCATGCGCAATAAGGAGCAGGAGGAAGAAGGGAGAGCGTCACTTGACACGTGAACGAGAGCACGGACGCCATTAACAGCGTGTAGCAGAGCTGTTTCGACCTATTTATTTCGCTCCCACGATCAGTTGAGCGGTGCCGCGTTATCTGGCACAACATAGCCGTGTCATAGACTATTATACGAGCATCTCCAGAGTCAACGTCTTTCAAGCAGCAGCTGGAGGACGAAGAGTTGCTCAAGTCTTCACACCAACGACACGAGGCTCGGCTGCTAAGTTTACCCTTTTTGTTATTATGTGGCCACTTTTAACATTTAGGTAGGCAGTCGTTAGGCCGAATGCAAACCAACAAAATATAGTACGTGTCTTAATTAAATTTGCCATCTAATTATATGATTATCAGTTTATTTCTATGATACAAATTGTTCAGACATTAGCTGATAATTTACTACCGTCATCCTCATGATTTAGGATGTAAATGTAATTACCTATTGTGTAGAAGATTTCTACAATGTAATTGCCTTTCAGTACCAAGGCGACTTCAACCGAGGTGCTAGGCTTCCCCACCGTTCTGTGCAACAATTTACCCTATGCAACACGTCGTCGGTGGAGCGTAGCAACTGATTACTTCTAGATTCACAGCTAAGCTGTCCATTTTCATCAGTAGCAATAACTCCATAGTTACAGTAGTGATCTCCTAAAGAGATCAATTATACTAACCCTTTGATTTACTGATGTGCTCAACATTTCAGTAGTATATTGAGGTGCATTTACCTCCATCAATATTATATTCTATATTTTTACTCACACATTTAATTTACTCTGGTGAAGAACCAGCACCAGAATAATGCTAGGGATGTATTAATCTTTTAGCATGTAACCCCCCAATTTTGTGTAGTTAATTTGACTCCATTCATATAATCATTACAGTTTTACCAAGATCCATAGGACACTAGTTCCTAAGATCAGTTTTTTCCATTGTCTCTTTGTTTTCCACTTTTTCTCAAAAAGTGGTGGTCCTTCATAGCTATCGAAGTATATATATTTACATTTATTTAATTATTAGTTACTAGGTCTCAGAGCCTTAAACAAGTTATTATTATTGGAGTCAGGTTTTCCCCACAACGTCATTCTTCATATGCTTCTTTAATTTTCTAAAATAACACGAAGCCCGCTTGATGATTTAACTATTTGTACCCTCGTGAATACAGTGACATATTTATATGTCATCCAGTCTTTATTGCATATATCGATGTTTCAGCCAGATTAGAGCTGTTTTACGTGTACATCTCCTGTAGGCAATATAAACTTAAAATCATGATCTCCATTGTAAATACTATTGAAACTTATTTTTATCATTTGTTTTGAAACGTCATTTTTATATGCTCCTTTAATGATCTAATTACCACAAGGCCCGATTGATGATTTATCTATTTGTACTTTGTTAATGCAGTGGGTGAGATATTGATAAGAAGACAAATCCAGTTTTTATTGCATATATAGACGTTTTAGCCGGATTAGAGCTGTTTTATGTGTACATCTCCTTTAGGTAATANAGTTTCATCAGAAAAGTTTCATCAAAAATCATCGAAAATCGAAAAAATCGATAAAAGTTTCATAAAAATCATCGAATTTAGCAATATTTTGACGTTTTATCATCCCATTTTCTCTCATGTGATTTAAACCAAATATTGAAGATTTTGGCAATATTTCCCGTTTTCTTTCTTTCAGTGTTGTATTAAAAAAAAAACATACAATTTAGGAGAATTTTGACATTATAATATAAACTTAAAATGATGAACTCTATACAAAAATCTATAGATTTAACACAGTTATTTTTATCATTTGTATTGGAAACGTCATCTTCATATGCTTCTTTAATTTTCTAAATAACACGAAGCCCGCTTGATGATTTAACTATTTGTACCTCGTGAATACAGTGACATATTTATATGTCATCCAGTCTTTATTGCATATATCGATGTTTCAGCCAGATTAGAGCTGTTTTACGTGTACATCTCCTGTAGGCAATATAAACTTAAAATCATGATCTCCATTGTAAATACTATTGAAACAGTTATTTTTATCATTTGTTTTGAAACGTCATTTTTATATGCTCCTTTAATGATCTAATCACCACAAAGCCCGATTGATGATTTATCTATTTGTACTTTGTTAATGCAGTGGGTGAGATATTGATAAGAAGATAAATCCAGTTTTTATTGCATATATAGACGTTTTAGCCGGATTAGAGCTGTTTTATGTGTACATCTCCTTTAGGTAATATAAACTTAAATTCATGATCTCTATATTATATTTTATTGAAAACACAGTTTTTTCATCAATTGCATTGGGAACGTCATTTTCACATGTTTTATATCATCTAAACAACACGAAGCTCCGCTCTACACTCCGCTCGATAATTTTTAGCAAGTTACCTTGTATTTTGTTTCATCGAAAATCGTTTCATCAAAATGAAACGAAAAGTTTCATCAAAAATCGAAAAAAGTTTCATCAAAAATCATCGAAAATCAAAGTTTCATCAGAATGTTTCATAAAAAATCATCAAAAATAGAAAAAATCAAAAAAAGTTTCATCAAAAATGAAACGAAAAGTTTCATCAAAAATGAAACGAAAAGTTTCATCAAGAATCGAAAAAAATCGAAAAAGTTTCATCAAAAATCATCGAAAATCGAAAAAAATCGAAAAAAGTTTCATAAAAAATCATGCAATTTAGCAATATTTTGACGTTTATCATCCCATTTTCTCTCATGTCATTTAAACCAAATATTGAAGATTTTGGCAATATTTCCCGTTTTCTTTCTTTCAGTGTTGTATTAAAAAAAAACATACAATTTAGGAGTATTTTGACGTAATAATATAAACTTAAAATTATGAACTCTATACAAAATTCTATAGATTTAACACAGTTATTTTTATCATTTGTATTGGAAACGTCATCTTTATATGCTTCTTTAATTTTCTAAATAACACGAAGCCCGCTTGATGATTTAACTGTTTGTACCTCGTGAATACAGTGACATATTTATATGTCATCCAGTCTTTATTGCATATATCGATGTTTCAGCCAGATTAGAGCTGTTTTACGTGTACATCTCCTGTAGGCAATATAAACTTAAAATCATGATCTCCATTGTAAATACTATTGAAACAGTTATTTTTATCATTTGTTTTGAAACGTCATTTTTATATGCTCCTTTAATGATCTAATCACCACAAAGCCCGATTGATGATTTATCTATTTGTACTTTGTTAATGCAGTGGGTGAGATATTGATAAGAAGAGAAATCCAGTTTTTATTGCATATATAGACGTTTAGCCGGATTAGAGCTGTTTTATGTGTACATCTCCTTTAGGTAATATAAACCTTAAATCATGATCTCTATATTATATTTTATTGAAAACACAGTTATTTTCATCAATTGCATTGGGAACGTCATTTTCATATGTTTTATATGATCTATATAACACGAAGCTCCGCTCTACACTCCGCTCGATAATTTTTAGCATGTTACCTTGTATTTTGTTTCATCGAAAATCGTTTCATCAAAAATGAAACGAAAAGTTTCATCAAAAATCGAAAAAAGTTTATTGACTTATTAGCTACGTGCATAGGTGACATACTAAACATAATAGTTTCCCTTGAAAAGCTTCATAGAAAACACGACTTTACCTAACTACTTAGTATATTAAAATAAGCATCTTATAGCTTCGTAATTACAATTGTTACTTAACCTATTATAGGTATAGGTTAGGTAATAATTGTAATTACGAAGCAATAAGATGCTTATCTTAACATACTAAGTAGGTTAGGTAAGGTCGGTGTTTTCTATGAAGCTTTTCAAGGGAAACTATTATGTTAAGTATGTCACCTATGCACATATTTAATAAGTCAATATTGACTATATGAATTTGCGAGGACGGGTTGGATCCTTTCCTGGATGTGCACTTGCGGGAGCACTATGGACAAGTTTTAACACAGTTGATAGCAAAATAGCTGGAGCGACTAACTGACAACACTTCCTCGAGGGTGTCCCTAGCTTTACTACTCTACACAGTAAATTGTCTAAAATTATTAACTATTTCAATGGTACTGACGATTTTAATTTGTGAATCAGGCGAGTATCTTACTTAGTCAAAAACTTAATGACAGGTGCCCATATGGGGTCGTCTTGTGTTCTGTCTCGACTATTGTAGCGTCTAATGCTGGATAATTGAATTGAATTGCAGCTAAGTGTCTTTGAACAAAGGAATTTATGGTTGATGATCTGTAGGAATGTGAACAGGATAATTGTAAATTGTATCCCTGAAATGTTTATAGAGCCCACACAACTGCTAAAGCCTCATGTTCTGTTGCACTATAATTTTTCTCTTTAGATGATGTACGGCTCACATAAGCTATTTAATATCTTGACCTCTGTGATCTTCAGTTTAAAGTAATGCAGCACCCAAGACTACATCACTAGCATCTGTGACCAGCGTAAAAGGTTTAGAAAAATCTTGGTACCTGAGGACAGGTGACGAAATCAATGCTGCTTTGAGCTTATTGAATGTCCGTTCTTGGGCTTCTTCCCAAACAAAAGGTTAATCTTTTCTTGGCAACTTGTAAAGTGGAGCGGCTATGATAGAGAAATCAGCAATAAATGAATGATAAAATCCTACAAGACCTGTGAACTGCCTCACAGCTTCTGCAGTACGAGGTGTTGGAAAATCACGAACAGCACTAATTGTTTATTCATTCAAGGTAATTCCTAAAGAGGTGAGTGTATGACCTAGGAAATTAGTCTTCTCCTTTAAAAATTTGCACCTTGGGAGTTTTATTTTTAAATTTGCTTCTGCAAGCTTTGCAAGTTCTTTCTCAAGGTTCTGGAAGTGAGTCTGAACATCTTGCAACATGATTATATAGGTATACCAGAAGAGTACTACCTATCAGTCTACAAAATAGGTTCGTCATGAGTCTTGAAAAGGTTATTGGACTACTCCGTAAACCAAACGACAATCTTTTGGAATGAAAATGACCATTGTGAGTACTAAAGGCTGTTAACTGTTTATTTTCCTTATCGAGTAGGATTTACTAGAATCCCTGCAACAAATCTAAAGTTCAGAATACTTTGTTATGACCTATGCTTTACAAAAAATCATTTAAGACTGGAAGTGGGAAACGGTCAGGTATAGTTACTCTGTTACGCTTCCGGTAGTCAATTACCAGTTTCCATGTCCCATCTCGTTTTGGTACAAGAATTCCATGGAGAAAGGAGCATTCCATGGCGAATTACTTGACTCTTATCACATCACCCTGTAACATTTCCTCTGTAAGTCTATCAGCTTCTGCTCTCTGCGAATGTGGTAAACAGTAAGCTGGTACATAAACTGGTCTACTTCCTTAGGTCAAGGGGAATTTTATGCATAATAAGAGGAGTGAAACCTGATTTTTCTCCTGGTAGAGCTACAACTGCTCTATTTTTATTCAAAATTTCCAAACGTTGAACCATGGAGTCAGGGACTAGAGATGGATGTCGGCACCGCTGGTGTTTTGCAACATACAATGTAACGGTCTTATCCTGCACTACGTGCCAGGAGGGTTCAACAAACGTTCCATTCACTTTACACGTTCCACTTTCTGCAATGACATCCGATAACTCAGGCGCTCCCTGAATCTTAACTCTTACTCTTGTGAGAGAATGGGAGTGTAGCACAGTGTCAGCAGCTGTAGAACCACTGACTTCAGAGATAGAAGTCGCTAGATAAGCAAGACAACGAGAATCCGTTAGGGCATCCCCCCTCCAGAAAGTCTCGATTCTCACTCTCCTCAGCAGCTGCACTATTACGATGCTTCAATTGAGTGCATGTTTTTTCAGGTATGCTACTACGACAAGGATCTAACAAAATCAATGCTAGCAAGTCAGCTGTCAACAAAAATTAACATAATCTGTCTGACGGCTGAACTCATGACCCATTCCAAAAAATACTACACAAAGGTATGACGTGATTCTTGATACTAATGTTACAACGATGGGTAAACGATGCAAATACTTTCATCCATCATGATGTACAAACGTAGGAAAATGTCACCAGGAAAATGTATACTGTCAACAACTACGCATGTTATAGACAGTGTTATGTTCTTTAACTTGAATGGAAGGTCGCTTTCTCCCTTGACTGTTACTTTATTTCCTGAAATACCACTCAGAAAAGGTATGGATGACTTTCTAACTATGACAGAGTGCTTACCTGCAATATCTATAAGAGCTGAAGGCTTGACAATATTTATTTTAGCACTTGAATCAATGAAGACTTTTAAAACTCTATGTACTAGGGCCGGTACTAAAGGACCATCACTAGAAACTGTACAATTTACTATTTGTGGCTTGTGTTGTCTGCATCTGGTCTGGGTCATATTCACTCAGGTTCTGTCAACATTTACTACTGGTCTAGTGTCAGTGTTCTCCTCTGTCAAGTATCCAAATCTATATTGGGTAGCTTCTGAGTACACAGGGCAGGCACTAGAACTGACTAACTTGAATGGGTTAAAGGTTTCGTTGGGATTCCCCTGACGACATGGGATGAACATTCTGAGCTCCCGCGTTCTGTGACCTGGTATTGTAATTGGACTGATTATTGTAATTTTGGGAGTGCTGATACTGTCTTGGATGCTGTGCTCCTCGCCAAGACTAACAAGACTGTCCCATGGCCAAGACTGACGATGGGAGCTACTAGGTGGGGATGACCTTTGCCTAGCTCTACAGTCTGCAGTGTGGTGGCCAACTTGTTTATGATACTTGCAATATGAGAGCCTAGAGTTATTGGAATGACGAAGAGACTGAGAAAATTGTCAATGGGTGATGACCTAGGTGCGGACCAGGAGTCCGTACCAAGGTCATCACATCACAGCTAGGTGGTTGGTCTTACCACGATGCAAACACGAGGCAGTGGTTGGTTGCGGACTATAGTGTCTCAGCAACTTATGAGAAGTTGACTGCGGGCTACAACCATTGGTGCGGTTCTGTGACTAAGAATTTGGGGAGTTTGAAGGAGGAGGGTGCTGAGGGCGTGTTACTAAATTTACAGTGTCTGGGGGTGGCAACAGTTGGGCATTTTGGGGAGCTAATTTATCTGCCGAATTATTCATAGTCTCAAATTTATCTGCCGCATTATTCATAGTCTCAAATTTATCTGCCGCATTATTCATAGTCTTCCCCAATTTTGTGTTGAGATCCAAAATTTTGTTGTTCTAGGATAGGTTTGGTGTATTCGCAGGACAAAATGCATTAATGTCCCAAAAGCTCTCATTTTGGCCATGGCCACTGGGTTCAGTGATTTATTTTTATCAACCCATTATACGATGGGAGCCGGTCGGCCGAGCGAACAGCACACTGGACTTGTGATCCTGTGGTCCCAGGTTCGATCCCGGGCGACGGCGAGAAACAATGGGCAGAGTTTCTTTCACCCTATGCCCCTGTTACCTAGCAGTAAAATAGGTACCTGGGTGTTAGTCAGCTGTCACGGGCTGCTTCCTGGGGGTGGAGGCCTGGTCGAGGACCGGGCCGCGGGGACACTAAAGCCCCGAAATCATCTCAAGATAACCTCAAGATAACCCATGATGAACTCAACATCGCAGTCTCTAAAGTGAACAAATACTGATCTAGAT